>JAYMFT010114051.1:0-13432 GCA_038088735.1 Panulirus argus
ACTATGACCTGGCTCATTTCAAGAGACATGTTTTTCACTTCCTCAAAAATTTGTAAATACTTTCCCTGTCTGTTTTTTTCCAATTTCTCAACTCTATATTTCAATTAGGGCCCGGCCTTGATGTGGACTTTTGTCCGTGACTGAAGCCTTCAACATAAAAAAAAAAGTCACCATTCCAACCACTCTCCTTCAGTGCTTCCCCTCCAGTCACCTTCCCACCACACTTTTTCACTGAATCCCCTCTTTTCACAATCCCCTCAACTATCCTTCACTGCATGTCCTCCATTCACCTTCCACACCACTCTCCTTCGCTGTTTCCCCTCCAGTCACCTTCAACACTACTCTCCTTCAATGCATCACCTCCAGTCACCTTCTCCACCACTCTCCTTTCATGTTTCCCTCCAGTCTTCTTCCCCACCACTCTCCTCTACATCATCATCCGGTCACCATCCTCACCACTCTCCTTCATTGTATCCCCTCTACTCACTTTCCTCACCATTTTCTTTTAATGCATCCTCTCCAGTCACCATCCCCACTGCTCTCCTTTACTGCACCCCCTCCAGTCACCTTCCTCACCACAGTATTTCTCATGGATAACAAGGAAATGATATTCCCAAGGTAATTCTGTATAATCTTAAGCTGAAATAACCCAGTCAGTCGTCCACCATGTTTGAGATATCCTAAAAATAAAACTTTTGCTGCATCTGGTATTTTCATTCATTCATTCTACAAACTTAACGCTACTGACTTTAATGAAAATGTAAGAGCAAGGCTAAACACATGCCAAAATGTCTTCTTACTGAATCACCTATAATAAATGCCTCAACTGGATCACTATAACATATGAAATCAACTGTCTTCTGCTTTACAAAGTAAAATCTACCTTCATACAATATGTACATGAAATAAGTAACTGGTGGCAGTACCTTGTTGGAGTACACAGGGAATATAACTTGCGAAGTGAAGGCGTGAAGCCACATGTTCAGTATACACAAAGCAGATGATGTGGAAGAGACGGATGAGGAGCTGAAGGCTATTCTAATTGAGGTAGCGATGCGCCAGATGATGATCAACTTGTTGGCTGGTGCAAATGGCTCTTCTTGCCCTCTCAACAACGTCATCAGTTCCTGTATGAAATACAAGCTTATTAGTATTAACAAATCTATGTTACGTACATCAATATTCATCTCTCTCTCTTTCTCTCTCTCTCTCTGGACACTATTTTTTTTTCCAGATTTTTCTGAAGGGTTTGGCAAAGTATGCTTTATTAGATTTTACTAGAGGATATGACAGTTGATTATAGATTTACTGGAGAGAGTAGCTGGACAAGATATTTAAGGTACAAAGAGAAAATATACTTAATAAAGCTTTTAGCTAACAGAATATTAAAGGTGGAGGCAAATGGAACCAAGTATGAGGCAAAAGGAGGTTCCATCGGGAGTAAAACGTTTTCTGCAATAATGATCATGATAAAACTAGAAACTAAAGGGGTGTACAGTCAGGTGTATTGAGGAAAACACAAAGATCAGTTAACCTGTTCGATCTGAATGACTGCAAAAATATTTCAACATAACTAAGAAGAAAAATCTATAAAAAGCTATAATGGGCATAAGAGAACCTGTTGGAATTCAAGGAAGAGAAATTTGAACAAATAAGTTTTGGAAGAAGTAAGAAAGGCCCGACAAAGAATGACTCAGAGTTAAGGAAACATGAGATCCTGGAGTTCTCATGAATGAGGAAACTGCATATTGATTATCAAGCTAAATAATGAGTAGCATTATAATGAAAACTTTCACTGTGAAGAACCGAAAACTAATGATAGAATTGTTTAATATCTACCTACGAAGCAAATAGGAATACTGCTGCATGGTATGGCTACCTGGAGAAGGACCTGACAACACTGGGGTGGTGACGAAGGGCCTGACTACAGTGGGTTGTTGGAGAAGGGCCTAACAATAGTGGAATGTAGGAAAAGGACCTGACACCACGGGGGTGTTTGGGAAGGACCTGACAACAGTGGGCTTTTGGAAAAGGACTTGACAATAGTGGGAAGTAGGAGAAGGACCGGACAGCAATGGGTGTGTTGGAGAAGGTTCTGACTACAATTGGGTGTTGGAGAATGATCTAACTACAGTGAGGTATTAGAAAAGGGCCTGACAAAATAGTGGTGTTGGAGATGGACTGACCACAGTGGGGTGTTGGAGAAGGGTCTGAAAACAGTGGGGTGTTATAGAAAGGCCTGACAACAACGAGGTGCTAGAGAAGAGCCTGACTACAGTGAGATGTAGGAAAAGGACATTACAACAGTTGTTTGTTGGAGAAGGACCTGCTAACATTGGAGCGTTGGAAAAGGACCTGATAACAGCGGGGTCTTGGAAAACGACATGACAACAGTGGGGTGCTGAGAAAGAGCCAGACAACAGTGGCGTTTTGGATAAGGTTTTGACAACAGTTGGGTGTTAGAAAAGGACCTGATAACAGTGGGGTGTTGGAAAAGGACCTGCCAATAGTGAGGTGTTGGAGAAGAACATTACAACAGTAGGGTGCTGGAAATGGACGTGATGATAGGGAGGTGCTGACGATGGGGCTGACAACAGTGGGATGTGGGGGAAGGACCTAACAACAGTGGGGTGTTGGAGAAGGTCCTGACAACAGCAGGGTGTTCGAGACGGGTTTGACAACAGTTGGGTGTTAGAGAACGGCCTGTCAATAATGTGGTGCTGGAGAAGGGCTTTACAACAGTGGGGTTTTGGAGAAGAGCCTGACATCAGCTTGATGTTGGAGAAGGACATGACAACAATGGGGTGTCAGACAAGGGCCTGACAGAAGTGGGGTGTTGGAAAAGGACTTGTCAAAAGTGGGAAGCAGGAGGAGGACCTGACAAAAGTTGGGTCTTGAAAAGGTGCCTGAAAAAATTGGGGTGTCGGTGAAGGACTTGACACCATTGAGGTGTTGACGAAGGGTCTGACAACAGTGGGTTGTTGGAGAAGGGCCTGAACAGTATTGGGGTGATGGAGAAGGGTTGGATGTTGGAGAAGAGCCTGACAACACTGGGGTGTTGGAGAACGACCTAAGAACAGTGGCTTGTTTGAAAAGAATCTGACAACAATGAGGTGTTGGATAAGGACCTGAGAAAAGTGGGGTGTTGTAGATGGACCTGACAACAGTGGGTCTTTTTAGAAGGGTCTGACAACAGTGGGGTGTTGGAGAAGGGTCTGACAATTGTGTGGTGTTGGAAAAGGGTCTGAGAACAGTGACTTGTTGGAGAAGGGATTGACAATAATAGGGTTGATGGAGAAGGCATGAAAAGAGTGGGATGTTGGAGAAGAACCTGACAACAGTGGGGTATTGAAGAAGGACCTAACAACAGTGGTTTGTTGGACAAGGGTCTGACAACAATGGGGTGTTGGAGAAGGACCTGATAAAAGTGGGGTGTTAGATGGGGGGCCTCCTGACAAAAGTGGGGTGTTAGATGGGGGGCCTCCTGACAAAAGTGGGATGTTGAAGAAGGACCTGAAAACAGTGTTTTTTTTTTTTGTTTGTTTTAAGTGTCTGACGACTGTGGGGTGTTGGAGAAGGGCCTTACAACTTTAGGGTGTTGGAGAGGAACTTGACAACAGTGGGGTGTTGAAGAAGGTAAGAAGGTCCTGAGAACAGTGGAAAGTAGAAGGACCTGACAATAATGGGGTGTTGGAGAAGGGTCTGATAACAGCGGGGTGTTGACAACGAACCTGACACAGGGTGTTGGAGGACCTGACAACAGTGGAGTGCTGACGAAGGGCCTGACAGCAGTGGGGTGTTGTAGAAGAGCCTGACAAAAGTAGAGCTGGAGAAGAACCTGAATGCAATGGGGTGTTGGAGAAGGGCCTAGCAACTGTGGGGTGTTGGAAAAAGACGTGAAAAAAGTGCGGTGCTGAAGAGGGGGCTGACACAAGTGGGGTGTTGGGGAAAGGGCCTGACAACAGTGGGATGTTGGAGAAGAGTCTAACAAAAATGGGATGTAGGAAAAGGACCTGACAACAGAGGGAATTAGGAGAAAGACCTGACAACAGTGCAGCGTTGGAGAAGAGCCGGACATCAGTGTGGTGTTCGAAAAGGACCTGACAACAGTGGGGTATTGACAACGGGCCTGACAACGGTGGGATGTTGGAGAAGGGCCTAACAACAGTAGGATGTAGGGAAAGGACCTGACAACATTATGGTGTTGGAGAAGGACCTGACAACACTGGAGTGTAGGAACAGGACCTGACAACGGAGGAAAGTAGGATTAAGACCTGACAACAGTGGAGTGTTGGAGAAGAGCCGGACATCAGTGTGGTGTTCAAGAAGGACTTAACAACAGTGGGGTGTTAGAAAAGGGCCTTACAAAAGTGGGGTGTTGGAGAAGGACCTGACAACATTAGGGTATGGAGAAGGACCTGAAAATAATGGGGTATAGGAGAACTTGACAATAGTGGGGTGTTAAAGAAAGGCCAGACAACAGTGGGGTTTTGGAGAAGAACCTGACATCATTGAAGTGCTAGAGAAGGGCTTAACAACAGTGAGATACTGAAGGATCTGACAACATTGGGGTGCTGAAGAGAAGGCTGATAACAGTTGAGTGTTGGAGAAGGGACTGACAACATTGAAGTGTTGGAGAAGAACCTGACAACAGCTGGTTGTTAGAAAAGGGCCTGACAAGAGTGGGGTGCTGGAGAAGGACCTGACAACAGTGGCGTGTTGACGAAGGGCCTGACAACAGTGGGTTGTTAGAGAAGGACCTTATAACAGTGGGGTTTTTGAAAAGGGTCTAACAAAAGTAGGGTGTTGTAAAAGGGCTTGACAGGAGTGGGGTGTTGGAGGACATGACATCAGAGGGGTGTTGGAAAAAAAATCATGAGAACAGTAGGAAGAAGGAGAAGGATGTGACAACCGTGTCGTGTTGGAGAAGGGTCTGACAACAGTGGGGGGTTGGAGAAGGGCCTGACAACACTGGGGTGTTGGAGAAGGATATGACAACAGTGGGGTTTTAGAAAAGGGCCTGACAAAAGTAGGGTGTTGAAGAAGAACCTGACAACAGTTGAGTGTTAGAGAAGGACCTAATATCAGTGGGGTGTTGGAAAATCTGACAATAGTACGAGGTAGGAGAAGGACATGACAACAGTGGGGTGTTGGAGAAGGGTCTGAGAACAGTGGGGTGTTGGAGAAGGGCCTAAAAATTAGGGTGTTGGAGAAGGACCTGACAACAGTGAGGTGTTGGAAAAGAGCCTGACAACAGTGGGGTGTTGAATAAGGACTTAACAACAGTGTGGTGATGGAAAAGGTCTGATAAAAGTTGTGTGTAGGAGAACGACTTGAAAACAGTGTGGTGTTAGAAAAGGATCTGACAACAGTGGGGAGATAAAAAATGGTCTGACAACTTGAGCTGTTGGAAAAGAACCTGGCAACATTGGGGTGCTGGAGAGTGGCCAGATAACAGTGGGGTGTTAGAGAAGGGCCTGAAAACAGTGTGACGCTGGAGAAGGGCCTGACAACAGTGGGTTCTTGAAGAAGGACCTGACAACAGTGAGTTGCTGGCGAAGGGTCTGACAACAGTGTGGTGTTGTAGAAGGGTCTGATAAGAGTGGGGTGTTGAAGAAGTGCCTGACAACAGTGGGGTGTTGGAGAAGGACCTAACGACAATGGAGTATTGGGTATTAGAAAACGGCATGACAAAAGTGTGGTGTTGGAGAGGGTTCTGACTGCAGTGATATGTTGGAAAAGGGTCAAACAATAGTGGGGTGTTATAGCAGGGCCTGAGAACAGTGGGTTGTTGGCAAAGTACATTGCAACATTAGAATGCTGACGATGAGGCTGACAACAGTTGGGTGTTGTAGAAGGTCCTGACAACATTGGGGTGTTGAAGAAAGGGTTGATAACAGTTGAGTGTTGGAGTTGGGCCTGACAATAGTGGGATGTAGGGAAAGCACCTGAGAACAGTGGGATGTTGGAGGAGGGTCTGACAACGGTGGGAAGTTGGAGAAGGACCTGAAAACATTGGGGTGTTGGAAAAGGGTCTAACACCAGTGGGGTGTTGGTAGAGGTCCGGACAACATTTGATGGAGAAAGACCTGACAACAATGGGGTCTTGGAGAGGAGCATGACAACAGTGGGGTGTTTGGAAAGGGCCTGACAAAAGTGGTGTGTTGCAGAACGACCTGACAACAATGGGGTGTTAGAGAAGGATCTGACACCAGTGCGGTTTTGTAGAATGGCCTGACACTAGTGAGCTGCTGGGGAAGGACCTGACAACAGTGGGGTGCTGGAGAAGGGCCTGACAACAGTTGGGTGTTGGAGAAGGACCTAACAACAGTGGGGTATTAGAAATGGGCCTGACCAAAGTGTGGTGTTAGAGGAGGACCTGACAACAGTGGGGTGTTGGAAAAGGACGTAACAACAGTGGGGTGCTGACGACAAGGTTGGCAACAGTTGGGTGTCGGAGAAGTTCTTGACAACAGTGGGGTGTTGGAGAAGGACCTGAAAACAATGGGGTGTTAGAGATGGACCTGACAAAAATAGGTTTTTGGAGACGGCCTTACAACAGTGGGGTGTTGGAAAAGTGCATGATAACAGTGTGATGCTGACGATGGGGCTGACAACAGTGGGATATACGGGAAGGACCTGACAACAGTGGGATGTTGGATAATTGTGTGACAACAGCGAGGCGTTGCAAGAGGGCCTGACAATAGTGGGTTTTTGAAAAAGAGTCTGACGACAGCGGGTTGTTGAAGGACGACCTGACAATAGTGAGGTGTTGGGAAAGGACCTGACAATAGTGGAAAATAGGAAAAGGGTCTGACAACAGTAGGGTGTTGGAGAAGGGTGTAATAACAGTGGGGTATTGGAGAAGGGCCTGACAACAGTGAGGTGTTGGAGAAGGACCTGAAAGCAGTGGGGTGTCGGAGAAGGGCCTGCCAAATCTTGGGTGTTGGAAGAGAACCGAACAACAGTGGGGTATTAGAGAAAGGCCTGACAACAGTGGGGTGTTGGTGAAGGACCTGACAATAGCGAGGTGCTGGAGAAGGGCCTGACAATAGTAGGGTTTTCGAAAAGGACATTATAACAATGGCTTTTTGAGGAAGGACCTGCCAACTTTGGAGTGTTGGAGAAGGACCTGACAACAGTGGGGTGGTGGAAAAGAACGTGATAATAGTTGGGTGTGACGATGGGGCTGAAGCAGTGGGATATAGGGGAAGGACATGACAACAGTGGGGTGTTTAATAATTGTGTGACAACAGTGGGGTGTTGTAAAAGGGCTTAACAAAAGTAGGGTGTTGGAGAAGGACCTGACATCAGTGGGGTGCTAGAAAAAATCCTAACAACAGCAGGAAGTAGAAGGACATGACAACATTGGCTTGTTGGAAAAGGTTCTAACAACAATGGGGTGTTGGAGAAGGGCCTGACAATATTAGGGTGTTGGAAAAAGACATGACAACAGTGGGGGTCTTAGAAAAGGGCCTGACAAAAGTAGGGTACTGGAGAAGGACCTGATATCAGTGGGGTATTGGAAAGAATCCTGACAGCAGTCGGAAGTAGGATAAAGACATTACAACAATGGCGTTTTGGAGAGGGGACTAACAACAGTGGGGTGTTGGAAAAGATCCTGACAAGAGTGGGGTGTTGGAGAAGGACCTAGCAACAGTGGAGTATTGGAAAAGGGCCTGACAAAAGTGGGGTGTTGGAAAACGACCTGACAACAGTGGGGTGTTAGACAAGAATTTGACGACAGTGGGGTGTTATAGAATGGCCTGACAACAGTGATCGGTTGGAAAAGGACCTGACAATAGTGGGGTGTCGGAGATGGGCCTGACAAGAGATGGGTGTTGGAGAAGGACCTGACAACAGGGGGGTATTAGAAAAGGGCCTGACAACAGTGACGGACTGGAGATGAGCCTGACAATAGTGGGGTGTTGGAAAAAGACATTACAACAGTGGCTTGTTGGAGAAGGACCTGCCAACAGTGGAGTGCTGGAGAAGGACCTGACTACAGTGGGGTGTTGGAATAAGACGTGACAAAACTGGGGTGCTGACGTCAAGGTTGACAACAGTCTGGTGTTGGAGGTGGTTCTGACAACAGTGGGGTGTTGTAGAAGGACCTGATAACAGAAGGGGGGTGGGGTGGGGGTTGAGATGGACCTGATTATGGTGGGTTTTTGAAGACAGACCTTACAACAGTAGGGTGTTGGAAAAATACGTGAAAACAGTGGGTTCCTGACGATGAGGCTAACAACAGTGGCATATAGGGGAAGGACATGACAACAGTGGGGTGCTGGACAATTGTGTGACAACAGTGGGGTGTTGGAAGAGGGCCAGACAGTAGTGGGATGTTGGCGAAGGACCTGACAACATTAGGGTGCTGGAAAAGGGCTGACAGTAGAGGTGTGTTGGAAAAGGACCTAACAACAGTGGGGTGTTGGAGATGGACCTGACAACTCTAGGGTGCTAGAGAAGGGCCTGACAACTCTGGGGTGTTGGAGATGGACTTGACAAAAGTGAGGTGCTGGAGAAGAGCCTGACAACAGATGGGTGTTGGAGAAGGGCCTGACAACAGTTGGGTGTTGGAGAAGGGCCTAAGAACAGTGGGGCATTGAAAAAGGGCCTGTCGAAAGTGTGGTGTTGGAAAAAGACTTGACAAAAGTGGGATGTTGCAGAAGGACCTGACAGCATTGAGGTTTTAGAGAAGGATTTGACAACAGTTGGGTGTTATAGAATGACCTGACAACAGTGATCGGTTGGAGATTGACCTGGCAGCAGTAGGGTGTTGGAGAAGGACCTAACAACAGTGGGTATTAGAAAAGGGCCTGACTAACTGTTGTGTTGGAGAAGGACCTAACAACAGTGGGTATTAGAAAAGGGCCTGACTAACTGCTGTGTTGGAGAAGGACATGACATCAATGAGGTTTTGGAAAAGGGTCTGACAATAGTGGGGTATTATAGAAGGGCCTGACAACAGTGACGTGCTGGAGATGAGCTTAACAATAGTAGAGTGTTGGAAAAGGACAATACAACGGAGGTTTGTTGGAGAAAGACCTGCCAACAGTGGAGTGTTGGAGAAGGACCTGACAACAGTAGGGATCTGGAACAAGACGTTACAACAGTGGGGTGCTGACGACAAGGATGACAACAGTGGGGTGTTGGAAAAGGCCCTGACAGCATTGGGGTGTCGGAGAAGGGCCTGACAACAGTTGGGTGTTGGAAAAGGACCTAATAACATTAGGGCATTAGAAAAGGGCCTGACGAAAGTGTGGTGCTGGAAAAGGACCTGTCAACATTGGAGTGTTGCAGAAGGATCTGACGACAGTGAGGTGTTAGAGAAGGATTTGACAACAGTTGGGTGTTATAGAATATCCTGACAACAGTGATCGGTTGGAGAAGGACCTGACAATAGTGGGGTGTCGGAGATGGGTCTGACAACAGCTGGGTGTTGGAGAAGGACGTAACATCAGTGAGGTTTTGAAAAAGGGTCTGACAACAGTGGGGTATTGAAGAAGGGCCTGACAACAGTGACGTGCTGGAGATGAGCTTGACAACAGTGGGGTGTTGGAATAAGACGTTACAGCAGTGGGGTGCTGACGACAAGGTTGACAATAGTTTGGTGTCGGAGAAGGTTCTGACAACATTGGGGTTTTGGAGAAGGGCCTGATAACAGGGGGGGGTTAGATAAAGACCTATCAATGGTGTGTTTTTGGAGACGGACCTTAAAACAGTGGGGTGTTGGAAAAGTACGTGAAAACAGTGGGTTCCTGACGATGAGGCTAACAACAGTGAGATATAGGGGAAGGACCTGACAACAGTGGGGTGCTGGACAATTGTGTGACAACAGTGGAGTGTTGGAAAAGGGCCAGGCAGTAGTGAGGTGTTGGAGAAGGACCTGACAACATTAGGGTGCTGGAAATGGGCTGACAATAGAGGTGTGTTGGAGAAGGACCTGACAACATTGGGGTGTTGGAGGTGAACCTGACAACACTAGGGTGTTAGAGAAGGGTCTGACAACTCTGGGGTGTTGGAGTTAGAGTTGACAACAGTGAGACGCTAGAGAAAGGCCTGACAACAGTTTGGTGTTGGAGACGGACCGGAGAGTAGTCGGGTGTTGAAAATGGACTTGGCAATAGTGGGAAATAGAAGGGCCTGACAACAGGGGGGTGTTGGAGAAGGGTGTGACAGTAGCCGGGTGTTGGAGAAGGACATGACAACAATGGGGTGATGGAGAAGGCTCTGACAGCAGTGGGGTGTCGGAAAAGGGCCTGAGAACAGTTGGGTGTTGGAGAAGGAACTAACAATAATGGAGTATTAGAAAACGGCCTGACGAAAGTGTGGTGTTGGAAAAGGACCTGACAACAGTGGGTGTTTGACAACGGCCTGACAACTATGAGTTGCTGGAAAAGGCTCTAACAACAGTGGAGTATTGGAAAAGGACATTACAACAGTGGCTTGTTGGAGAAGGACCTGCCAACAGTGGAGTGCTGGAGAAGGACCTGATTACAGTGGGGTGTAAGAAAAGGATATGACAACAGTTGAGTTCTAACGACAAGGTTGACAACAGTTATGCGTTAGAAAAGGTCCTGACAACAGTGGGGTGTTGGAAAAGGACCTGATAGCGGTTGGGCGTTAGAGATGGACCTGACAATAGTGGAGTTTTGGAGACGGACCTTACAACAGTGGGGTGTTGGAAAAGTGCGTGATATCATTGGGGTACTGACGATGTAGCAGACAACAGTGGGTTATAGGGGAAGGACCTGATATCAGTGGGGTGTTGGAGAAGGATCTGACAAAAGTAGGGTGATGGAGAAGGACCTGACAACAATGGGGTGTTGGAGAAGGACTTGACAACAGTTGGGTTTTGGGAAAAAATCTTGACAACAGTAGGAAGTAGGAAAAGGACATGGCAACAGTAGCTTGTTGGAGAAGGGTCTGATAACATTGGGGTGTTGGAGAAGATCCTGACATCAGTAGGGTTCTCGAAAAAATCCTGACAACAGTTGAGAGTAGGAGATGGGCATGACAACAGTGGCGTGTTGGAGAAGGACTTAAAAGATTGGGGTGTTGGAAAAGGACCTGACAACAGTGGGGTGTTAGAAAAGAGCCTGATAACAGTGTGGTGTTGGAGAAGGACCTAGCAACATTTGGGCTTCGGAAAAGAGCCTGACAAAAGTGGGGTGTTGGAGAAGGACCTGACAACAGTGGGGTGTTGGAAAAGGACTTGATATCAGTGGGGCATTGGAAAAAAATCCTGACAACAATAGGAAGTAGGAGAAGGATATTACAACAGTGGAAAAGGGTCTGACAACAGTGGGGTGTTGGAGAAGGGCCTGTAAAACTTGGGGTGTTGGAGAAGGACCTGACAACGTTGTGGTGTTGGGGAAGGTCCTGACAACATTAGTGTGATGAAGAGAGGGCTGATGACAGTTGAGTGTTGGAGAAAGGCCTGACAACTTTGGGATTTTGGAGGAGAACCTTATAACAGTGGGTTGTCAGAAAAGGGCCTTACAACAGTGGGGTGTTGTAGAAGGAGCTGACAACAACGACATGCTGACGATGGGCTTGAAAACAATGGGGCATTGCAGAAGGGCTTGACGACAGTGGGGTGTTGAAGAAGAACCTGAACACAGTGGGGTACTGAAGAAGGTCCTGAGAACAGTGGGGTGCTGACGACGGGTCTGACAATAGTGAGGTATTGGAGAAGGGCCTAACAATAGTGGGATGTAAGAAAAGTACCTGACAGTAGTGTGGTGTTAGATAAGGAGCTGGCAACATTGGGGTGTTAGAGAAGGACCTGACAACAGTGGAAAGCAGAAGGATCTGACAACAATAGGGAGTTGGGGAATGGTCTGACAACAGTGGGGTGTTGACAACAAACCTGATAACACTGAGGTGTTAGAGGACCTGACAACAGTGGAGTGCTGACAAAGGGCCTGACAACAGTGGGGTGCTGACAAAGGGCCTGACAACAGTGGGGTGTTTTAGAAAGGCCGAACAAAAGTACAGAGTTGGAGAAGGACCTGACAGCAATGAGGTTTTGGAGAAGGGTGTAACAACAGTGGGGTGTTGGGAAAGGACTTGACAATAGCTGGGTGCTGAAGAGAGGGCCGACAGCAGTGGGGTTTTGAAGGAAGGGTCTGACAACAGTTGGGTGTTGGAGAAGGCCCTGGCAACATTGGGGTGCTAACAACGGGTCTGACAACAGTGGGATGTTTGATAGGAGCTTAACAGTGTGATGTAGGAAAAGGAGCTGACAACATTGTGGTGTTGGAGAAGGACCTGACAACAGTGGGGTGTAGGAAAAGGACCTGACAACAGAGGGAAGTAGGAGAAAGACCTAAAAACAGTGGGGTGTTGGAGAAGAGCCTGAGTTCAGTGGGGTGTTGGGGAAGAACCTAACAACAGTGGAGTGTTAGAAAAGGACCTTACAAAAATGTGCTGTTGGAAAAGGACCTGACAACATTAGGGTATGGGGAAGGGCCTGAAAATACTGGCGTGTTGGAGAAGGGTCTGACAACAGTAGGATGTTGTCTAAGAACTTGACAACACTGTGGTGTTAAATAAAGGCCAGACAACATTGGGGTTTTGGAGAAGGATCTGACAACATTGGGGTGCTGAGAAGAGGGATGACAAAAGTGGGGTGTTAGAAAAGGGCTTGAAAATAATGGGGTGCCGGACAAGAACTTAAAAACATGGTGTGCTAGAGAAAAGCTTGACAACAGTGGGGTTTTGGAGAAGAGCCTGATAGGTGGGGTGTTAGCGAAGGGCCAAACAAAAGTGTGGTGTTGGAGAAGGATCTGACGACATTCGGGTGCTGAAGAGAGGGTTGATAGCAGTTGGGTGTTGGAGAAGGCCTGACAACATTAGGGTGTTACAAAAGAACCTGACAACAGTGGGTTGTTAGAAAAGGGTCTTACAGGGGGCAATCTGCTGTCATTAGAATAAACCAGGGCATATATGAGATCAAGTTATCGATAGGGAGCTGTGGTTTTGATGCATTACACATTAGAGCTAACGTGGGAAACAGTGAACATTTATGAAAAATAAACTGTACTTAGATTAACTCACCTGTGCCAAGACCATCGTAACGTCTATCAATGCAGTATGGATCTGGCTCTGTAAGGGTGCAATGGGCATGAGAGCAGATGATAAAGAGGCTGTACATACATTCTCGTCTACACCTATGTTATATACTGCCCATCCACTAAAGTTTCCAACATTTTCCTCAAACGTTCCTTTCGTGTCATGATGAGTCCACACACAAACTATACCTGCGTTGATGGGTAAGAGAAGACAACTTTATACAAAATAACAGTAACAAAATAATAATAATAATAGTAGTAGCAATAATAATAATAATAATAATAATAATAATAAGAATAAGAATAAGAATAATAATAACATTAATGATAATAATAATAATAATAATAATAAT
>JAYMFT010114073.1:0-27604 GCA_038088735.1 Panulirus argus
TATATATGTATAAGATTTAGCTCAATATTTCAAGCGAGTAAAACAGCTTGACGGACCGTCGATGGCTGGGTTTATGGTGAGGAGATAACAAGATAACTCTGTTAAAGATATGGATTGGGCACCGAGTAGGCTTGTAAAGTAGGATACACGTATAACTGAGAGCAGATGTGTAACAGGATGTAAGTCCGAGAGGAGAGACGTGTGAGTGGGCAGCAGCCGGCTAGTGTGGTGGTGGGTGGTGGTGGCCGGGGCCGGAGGCCGGGCCAGTGTGTGTGGGGGGGGGGGGTAACGGGGCTTAGCTGTGTTTGTAAACACTGTTGGCCGTCCGGCACGGCACGCCTGCTCCCTCCCATCCCTCCCTCCCTCCCGCAACCACGGAGGCCGCTAAGGGAGGGGAGGGAGGGAGGAAATGGAGTTGGGGTTAGTGGGATGTGGTGCAGAGGGAGGGGTAGTGTTGTTATATATATATATATATATATATATATATATATATATATATATCTTAATGAGATGTTCAACCGAGGATAAGATCGGTATTCGTGTGGAAATTGAATTGTAAGATCGTGTGTGTGTGTGTGTGTCTGAATGGGTTCCATCTTCATCGTACTTGCTCCGCGATCCCATTGCAAGACGTGAAGATAAATTACTGTAAGCCGAGTTCTTGCGAAAGAGATATTACTGAAAGTTGATGAGCCATAGGATGAGTGGATTAACGGAACGTGAACAGCGTGGCGGGGGAAGTTATATAGAGTAGGAGGACTGAGTGAGAGAGACTAGCGGTTGGCAGCAGATGCTGTGCCGTGCAGCTGCCCCAACACGCTTGTACAACCTACACATACTATTTTCTGTCTCGTTTAACCGCTTTCCGTGTGCTTGTTCTTTCCCCTCATTGCTCGCCATCCCGTCAATCAGCTTACCCACCGTGGTGGTTCTTCTTCCCGTGTTTCTCCCCGCTGTCTCCCCCGTTTACCATCCCTCTTCTCCCTTCCTTTCTCCGCCCCGGTCTCACCTCCCCTGGCTCTCTCCCTTTCCCTCCGTGTTGCCCCAGTTTTAGGCAGTAGCTGCTTCCTTCCAGTAAGGTTACCGGAGTTCCTCTTTCTCTTTTTTTTTTTTTTTTGGCAGGGCATATGAAGAAATACAAACAGCAACAGATCTTTTAAGTCCTCTCGAAGCTGTCTGTGACGTAGAGGAGATCGGAAGCAGAGGAGGAAAACGGGAAGACTCTATCTCGACATAGATGCAAATGATTTTGACAATCTTGTGGCGTACTTGAACCTATTGTTATATGAGCTTTCCTTCCGTTTAATGTAAACATTTTATCTTGTTCTTGTGTATTAAGACGTTGCGCAATGTTCCCTTCCGCTCTCGGTAAAGTTAGAAATCTGAAGACAAGATTTGTTTTCATTAATAAATACAAATAAAGAAAAGAATAAATATATATTTAAAAACTTTACCATGGCTCATTTGTCTGAACCAAGTTGCATATATATATATATATATATATATATATAGCTATTTTCTATACGTTTCATATTATGTTTTTACATGATGTACGTAAATTTATTCTTTATTGTATTGGGTGTTTCGCTCATTTTCTTTTTCATTTTTGGCAATTGGCAGTTTTTATACCATTACTCCTGACCATTTTTAGTATATCATCATAGTGCGAGGATGACATGTCGGACGTGCCTCTGCCTCGGTCAGAAATCGTGTTATTCCGTTCCAGTGTTGCCATCATGTTTTTCTTAGCGCTTGTTTGAATCTTTCCCCGTGAACGTTGGTTACCCCTGAGAGTAGTGGCGCCTTTCTCCATACGCATCATCCTATCGGGAGTGGGTATATACCTTTGGTGTAGTGTAGGGAAGTGGGGGGAAGGATCACTTCAGTTTGTTTCAGTACTTTATTTCTTGATAGAGGAATCAGGATCCTGGTGCTGTCACTAGGTACCCCTGTACAGTGTTACCTGAAGCATCTGGCAAGTGTCGGGAATGCATATAGATATAACAAAGGAGCTTACTAAAGCCTAAGGAAGTTAGCGTCGACGACACCTACCAACCCTCAGGGTCCTAGGCTGTGCCCATGGGTGTGAGTGGACGCGGATGTGTATAGCCCTACGGGTGTCGTGGAAGCCATGGGTCCTTCTAGTCCTACTCCTAGGGGATACAGTGACATAGATAAATATACTGTCGGCGTCGGAAGGGACGGGAGGGGGGGGGATATATAGAGATGCGAAGAACGAGTCGCGTGTGAGTTACGTGTTGTCAAGCGTTAACATTGATTAAAAAAAAAAGATTGTGTGTTTAGTTAGACTGAAAGCCAGCTGCCCACGTGTGGGTGATGCAGAAAGAAGAGACAGCTACGTGGGCCAAGGGTGTGAAGACAGCGACTGAAGTGCAGGCTGTCTGCTCGGCCTTCACTAAATCCTCCTGATAACCAGGCGGGTATTACGGGTTATATGCTTCCCTGGTCGATGGCTCCCTCCCACGTACCAGTTAACCGGTAGAGAGAGAGAGAGAGAGAGAGAGATTAAACGTTGAATTGACACTTTAGAGAATTTGCATGTTTGGTATAACTCGTGTGGTACAGAACACACACCCCCCCACCCTCCTCCCCCATGAAAGAAATTCTACTTCCTTAGCGAAAGCAAAGGCAGTTCCGAGAAGAGTCGTACCCTCTGCCACTTACATGTGTGCCCGTGAGTCATTCTTGTAGCTTGTAGCCCATCACTTGGTAGGGATAGGAGGACTCCCCCCCCTATCTCTCTCTCTCTCTCTCTCTCTCTCTCTCCCCGGATGGTAGATTCAGCTGGCTCAAGGGGAATGCCTATCTTTCTTCCCACAAACAAACAGGAGAATAAAGTAGCGAACAGGCTCTGAGAAATAAATAAAATTTGGTGTCCTTGTCAAGTGTCAAGAGGAATATATATATAGCCTCTATTAAAGTATTATTGAAACCCAGCCATGACGGTATAGTGTGTGAACAAAAATAGAAAACATGTTTGAAATCTCCTGGTCACTGTCCATCCTAACATGTAAACATCCTTCGTATTTGCCAGCACGCAGGGACTCGGATAGGGCACAACGGACAGATTCCCTTTCATAAGCGCTTTACTGAGTGACACAGAGTTTGTAGCCATCACGGAAACCCATTTAAGATAATTCCATATTACACCCAGCACAGCAGTCACATATGGGAGAGAATATGTAAGGGTTTATATATATATATATATATATATATATATATATATATAATATATAATATAAAGGATAGGATTCTACTTGACGTGGTTGAAGATTTTTTTTCTTCCGGTACAAAAATTTGTAGAACAGATAAGGAACTTTGCTTCTTGCCATAATCATTTTGGACACCCAGGCCCAAGTGTAATCGTTAAGGGAGGCTTGTAACCTGCTACTTTCATAGTGGGAATGGATAGGAAGAAACACGGCCTCTTACTCAACTTCCCCCGGAAGTGGCGCGCTGCAAACGAACCGTTAAACAAAGGAGAAGTTTTGTATAGTCTGCGACAAGTTTGCCCCCTTAGCTGATAACAGAGCCAGCCAGAATGAAAGACAGCAGAAAGCCTGGAGGAAAAATATCCGAACTAGCAAGAATGAAAGACAAGAAGTAAAGATGATAGCGCGACCCAAAAGGAAAGATAAGAGACCCCAGCCATAAGGAAAGGTAACAGAACCAGCCAGAATGAGAAGCAAATAGCCAACCAGAAGGAAAAGATAACAGGACTAACCAGAGAGGCCGGAGGAGGAGGGCTACCGCTCAGCAAAGGGGAAGACAGACTCGGAGGCGTGGGTGAGACTGGCCGTAGACAGGAGGTATACGGAACTCGAGAGCAAATAGCCATTAGTTAGATAAATCCATGGGGGCTTCCCTTCTCATGCATATTTCATATAGTTGACCAATGTAATTGGCCTCCGTAGTGTAGTGGTTACTGTAAAAATTCTTTCTCATTTTTATATTTGCTTAATTTCATAGTATGTCCTCTGGTTGCTCGAGTCATACATCTGACGAAGAACGGTTGACTGTCTACGTCATCGATCGGTTTTAAAAACTTAAAGGTTGTGATCGAATCACCCCTTCCTGCATTGTGTGTGAGTGTGTATTTAAAGTGTCACTGGTTGTTAATAATACTGGTTTCTTAAAATCTCAGATGATTATCTGCAAAGGAAATGTTTATAAAAGCGATGCTTTTAAGTATAATGCAGATAATGTATATCTGGAAGTCCCCTGAAGTGTTGACTGGTAGGGGACACAATTTTTGGGTTTGTCCTTTGTTGTATAGGAAACGAATGTGTGTCGGCGACCTATTTTCATTTTCCGTTTGTACCAGTTTTTGAAAGAAAAAAAAAAGAAAACGAAATAGTTCCATGATTACGGTGGTCAGATTGGATTTGTTGAGAGGGGGTTGATGAACGCGCCCATCATTGATAGCACGCTGTCGGCATCACAGCTCCAGCATTTGTAATTAGGTGGAGCGTCAGGCAAGCATGTGCCGTGTATAGAGAGAAGGTTGTTTTTACGGTACAGATACGATGGTATAAATATTTATCACTCTACGGCCGACACTAATTTCGACTGCCATCCGGTTTCAGAATTAGCTCTCGTCCAGATCATTGTCGGTATCTGCTCCGGGTAAGAAATGAATGTAGTTAATTGCTGTGTATTGTCTTTTCTTCTGGTCGTAAAACGTTATTAGCGCTCAGGAGCACTGTTGGATATGAAGGCCGGAATTGTCTCGAGTGTTTCCTGCGTTAGTGATGGAACCGTCTCAGTTCGCAGGCTTCTGCTCTTCTGTTTTTGCTGCGTCGCATTGCACGATGGATAGGAGCGAACGAGAGACGTGCTGCCCTCTTTCGGCAACGCCAGATTACTAAGGAGTGTGTTCCACGGAGCACTTGTCATGTTTATAGCGCGGCATTGCTATTCGGAGTTAATTGAGAATGGATGGGAATATTATTTGGAATATGTGAAAAACCTCCGTATCAGAATTCATGGCCATAAGTGGTATTTTTCTTAAAAGTTTTGACCCAGGGTAGGTTCCAGGAATAAATTTTGAGAAGTTAGGCAAAATACAACTTAAAGGTAAGTGCCTTATGCCTCTAATTTTTTTTTAATGGAAACAGATTTTTAAATTATAATGCTTATATTTTTTTTAATGTTTGGTACCAAATTTATAAACTAGTATGCTTACCTGAAGCTGACTGTACAAGGAATGACTAGGATTAAGTATCAGTGTGACTCTTGACGACAGAAGCTGTCCCCCAAAATCGCCTGCCGTGTTTCGCAGACGCATCATAAATGGCCCATGGGAGCGTATGGTGGGAGAGTTATGTATGTGTGTGTAATGTTTGTGGCGTGTGAGGTAGTAGGAAGGAATGTGTAGTGAGTGTCGTGGGAGATGGAAGGCACATTGAGTGTTGAGGTGGTGGTCCGTGGCAGACACGATGTGGAGTGGCGGTCATATGGGAGTTGGTGCGATGGATGTCTAAACACGGTGGGGGTTGTAAGGGCTGGTAGAATAACTGGTGGGCGGGCGTAGATTCGAGCCCGCTGGTCGTTTGGTCATTGGTAGACTTGTGGGTGGGCAGTGGTCGTGCTGGCGGGGGAAGGGGGTGGGGTCGTCGTGCTGCTGTTGGTGGGGGGTGATGGTGTGGTCAGGGAGTGAGGTCGTCTTAGCTGGTGATGGTACACAGCTGTTGGGAACATTGGTCTTGTGTACACAGCCTGCATGACCCACCGCCCACACCTTCCTCTCTTCCCCCCACCTCCCCTCTCTTTCTCTTCCCTTCCCTTTCCCCACGAAAATACACTCCATCAAACCCTTAGATGCACCAAGAACTGATGGAACTAATACGGAAGGTCCAGAGGAGGACAGCTGATATGGTACCGGAGTAAAAAGAGCCGAACTGCAGGGAATGGTTTAGCTTGGAAGAGAGAGGAGTGCAGGACGACTTGATCACAACCTTTTAAGTTTTTGAAACATCGATGACGTAGACAGTTAACGGTTCTTCGAGAGATGTAGAATAGAGCAACCAGACGACATAACATGAAATTAAGCAAGAAACTGCTTAAAAATGACGCAAAAAAGTACTTTTATGGTACGAGTGATGGATGAATGGAAGAAAAGAACTGCCGTGCAGTATAAACATGCAATTACACTTAAGTTATTACACACACACACACACACGCATACACACACACACACACACACCTAGCCCGAGGTGAGGATGAACACCTGAGTGAAGTGTAGCCCGAACGTTCACGGTCAGCAACGTGATTTACTGCGCCCCGGAGGCCCGTGTGTGTGTGTGATTATGGGAGAGAGAATCTCACTCGTTAGTCTCTTTTGCTGTCATAAATACGTTGGAATTTCCCAGTGTCATCGTTAACTTCACCGGGCTTGTACCACGTGTCCACAACTCCAATTTACTTGAGGAATTGTTCCCACACTTCCTTTCTGGCACTTGCCGTGGTTAACCATTTGTTATGGACTTTCCTGAATTCCAGAGGGGTATTGTGTCTGAACTTCTGGTAGGAACCCCCTTGAAGAGTATCAAGGTAAATCGTACGTCCCTTACTCTCTTGTCCTAAGTAGTAGACAGGTAAGAGAGCTGTACCCTTCGCTGCCATTGTTTCTGCATTCCTTTGAATATTCTCCAGCAGCTCTATGTGACTCTTCGACTAAGGAGTCCTAACCGTTGAGGCATATTCTTCGTGTGTGTCTTTCTTTAACATCTTGCTGTGCTTGCGCTTAATGGAAATCTTGACCTAGATTTTTCATACTTTGTCTGTTACAATCCTCCACACACTGGATTTTCTGATAATATTTTCCACATGAAGTCTCTTCCCTAAAATTCCTTTTGTCGTACTGTTTTCCAATATAGTGCGACAGTTACAATCGGTATGTTTTTTTCTGTGTGTGACTATGTGTGTACATGTTTCAGTGGTAAACGTTTGTGTTTACTTAAGTGCGTGCCTTGGTTGCTTGCCTCCCTTCGTCACGTCTGTGGATGCATGCATGCATGCAGATGCACGGTGGATTGGAGGTAGTGAGTTGTGGCCGCGGAGTTGGGGTGGGAGGAGGGGAGGTGAACGTGTGGGGCTGGTGGTGGTGGTGGGAGCCGGGCAAGTGTGGCCGACCCAGTCAAAACAAACGGCTGGGTGGCGCCATCACCATCCCTGCACCAACTGCTTTTGCAGATACTGTTGTTGGTGTTCGAGCGTGAGGTGCAGTGATTAAAGCACTGCAACTCTTGATGTTGGGGTGGGCCTATAGAGTAAGGCAGGAAGGTTTTGCTCCGCTGACAATGTAAGGGACGACCTTTATCTTAGAACTGTAGTTCCCAGTGGAAGGTCGGAGCAAAGCCTAGGCTGCTTAATCTTTAAATAGATAATTGTTGCCTGGAAAGTACCGGCAAATTACTTATTTAAAGGTTAGTCTGGAGGATTGCACCGGAGTTTACAACTATGGTAAGGAGTTAGATGGTAAACTAGTGCAGCAGAACTTTGGTACATGATGCTGGTGTGTGTGTGTGTGTTTGGGCGACGGCGATGGCAGTTAGGTGGCGGTGCAGCGGTATATAAAGTGCAGCCACTGCTGGTCGTGTTGGTGGTGGTGGATGTTGTGGCTCAGTTTAGATAACCGGCCCGCCTGCCTCATTTAGTCAATCACCAGGGCTGCTCATCTTTAAACCTGTGCTAATGCTGGTGGGGGCTGGACCACTAGGCCAGGTTTGGCGGGTTGTGAAGTTGGATTAGTAGGGCTAGGTTTAACGGGTCACAACTGCCGAGGGTTTCTTTTTTTTTTCGTGGAGTGAGAAGTTGTGGTTTATTGTCGGTGTGACACACTGGAGAACTAGTGGTAGAGGAGAGGCTGTGGATCGCTGGGAGAGGGTGTGCGTGACAGTGTTGGACGTCATGTGGGTGTTCGAGGTAGCGGGCGTTCCTGTGTTGGATTGGTGGTGCTTTGTGTTTCCTCGAAGTTTGTCGGGGTTTCCTTGACGGGTCGGGCTTTCTATGGTTTTCCTAGGTGGGTCCTGCTTGCTCTGTTTTTTTTTTCTAGATGGGTCGAACATGCTCTGGGTTTCGTAGGTTAGTTCCACATGCTCAAGATTTCCCGGGGTGAACGTGCATGTTATAGGTTTCTTAGGTAGGGTGTGCAGGTGCCGGGTTTCCCAGGTGGGGCATGCATATTCTGGGTTTCCCACATGGGTCTTGCATGCCCCGTGTTTGTTAGATGGGCCTCACATGCTTTGATTTTCCCGGGTAGGTCTCGCATGCTCTGGGTTTCCCAGGTGGGTCCCACCTTGCTCTGAGTTCCCCAGGTGGGTCTCACATGATTTGAGTTTCTCAGGTGGGTCTTGCATGTTCTGCTTTCAAGCACTGGCACGTGGGGTCAGTGCACGGGTTTGGGTTGACAGGTCTCACTGATATGTAGATTTCACTATAAATTCAAATAACCTGGCTAAGAATTGCAAACCTACAAGTACGCACCACATTTTATTTTTATGCCGAACGCTTCAGTGACGAACAGAAGTCATCATCGAGGCCAGGCCATATATGAAATACGAAAAAGGCTGAGAAAGATAGAGGGGTAAGAGAGAGATGGTAAGTCTCCTTGAGGGAGTGTTTAGCAGGCTTGTTTTACAAACAGCAGATACATAAACTGGTTTGAGATTAACTAAGACATGTCGATCACTCCTTGCCAGAACGTTAGATAAGCCATTGCATGGAGAAGACGAAACTGCGAGACACTCCAGATATGCGCCAAACACATCGACAAGGATAAGAAAGCAAGAAGAAAGTAGTATGAGAACGTCACCCTCCCTTCAGATGAATGGGAACAAGGTCCTCCTCCTTAGGCACCCCCCCCCCCCCGAGCTCTTCCGCCAGAGAAGGTAAAGGCTGGAAACTGAACTCGAAGCTGGTTGTAGAACTTGAAAATATGAATCTTAAACAAATAGAAATATCTCCAGGAGCAGAAGAAGAAGAAGACATCCTCACCCTATCTACTGAGAGAAGACTATAATTATTTTAAGTGATTGGAAGACTCGTAGACGAATGAGAGAGAGAGAGAGAGAGAGAGAGAACTGCAAATCTGTGTGTGTGTGTGTATGACCGTCAAGATCATGTCAGTGTACAGTACCCTGCAAAGCGACATACGCCATCAGGTAGTCGGTTTTGCTCCAGCCGACTTTGAAATAATCAGAGAGAGCCTGCCTGTCTGTGCAGTCTGCTTTAGGTCCTGGACCTGCAGCTCGAGCCTCCATCCTCGTAAAAAACGTAGCGCATTGGAGAAAGTTTTGACGCCGGTGATATCCCTGGAAATTTAAAGGCTCCCTGCATAGCTCCTCTCTGCTGAGGGATCAGAGCGAAAACAAAAGACTAGATAGCACTTAGCACTTAATGACTGTATATATGAATTCATCATCTAACATAACCCTGGAAAGAATTTTTCACCAATACTCTACCAATTTTCCGTTAAGATTATAGGAGCTGTTTGGGATAAAGCGAAAATATTTTATCCTGGATTCGCGAAGACCCTTGACAAACCGGTTTATGGATTGATCAAAATAGGAAGAAATTGGGACTCCTGGCTCAACCATTCTCTTAACTAATAGATCAGAAAGGGTGATATTTAACGGTGTACAAATCCACTCCCTTGATTTGATCCTGGCGTGTGCCTTTGACAAGCCCCTGCTGAAGGATCAAGTCAGAATCCAAGCCATAATACCCAAGGGTCGAGCCGGTGTTCAAGCGGTGAAAGGATATGCCCCCCAGGAAACTCTTCTCATTGCATTGTGTCTAACGTGGACTACGGCACCAGCTTACACTTTAGGCTTTTCGCACTCTTTGCGGTAGACGCCAGAATTAGCGTTGTAGTAGTCTTGCAGACTGAGGTAACAGGCAGCCTACAAACTGCTGTTGACCGAGTCTTTAACGTGAGCCACCAAACGAAACGTGTCGTTCCCTTGGGAAGGTTCATTGCATCGGCGCTTCGGGAGAACCAAGACGGTCGGTCACACACGGAATACCGAGCTTGAATAAACTTATACGTCGGAGATGGAGGCGTGATGTTATCGTGTGATCTCCATTTTGGTGAAAACACAGCCGAGGAATTGTGGAAGCTGCAATACTTAAGATAGATTAAGTGATCATTAAGAACTTCTAAATCCAGGGAAGCAGTTTCAGAGACACGACATTGTTTAAACCCCATGTTTTCGTGCTGTTGGAGCGCCACGGTGATCTGACGCTATCGCATGAAGCCAGGGAAAGTGTTGACCTCGAAAATGTACAGATTTCCATTCTCTGCTGCCATCATCGATTCAGAAAATCTTTTGAACACCTTCTTCGGGTGTTAAGGATCATACTGAAGACAACGTGCATTCTCACTCTGTATGTGGCCCATGATTTCTGAGGACAGGGTTGAAGTTATGTATAGATTAGGCGTGAGACTTAGAGAATCATTCGGCTAGGCTTTGTTTCTAACACATTCGAAGATAATATTCATGCTGGAGTAGACAGTTAAGAATGTGCAGGAATGTATAGGTTGAAACTCCTGAATATCCGAGGTTCTTTTAAAAATATTAAGGAAAACAACATAAATGTCAGGGGTTCACGTCTGTTGAACCAGCTGTAACCAGTAGCTGCTCTGGACGCTATGGGGGAAGTCCTTCACCTTCAGAAGAGAATTGGACAGTTTCCATTGGAGGTGGTTGCACAAATTTTGCTCTGTTGGGACTAACACTACAGCAGACGGCTGGAGATGATAGAAGATCGGTTGTTGTAAAGTCCTTGAGTTCATATATGGATAAGTGTGTTTGTGTTCACTTATAGATAACATTTGTTTATGTTCACATTAGGTTACATCTGTTTTGCGTTCATGTATGGATACGTCTGTTTACAGTGTGGTGAGGATTTGTGTCCAATTATTTGTTTAGGTATTCTTTTAAGCGTGTTGGGTTGCTTTTGTATCTTGTTTAAATCAAAGTTTGGTAAGAAGTTGTTTGTGCTTTTCCAGTTTACGGATGCCATCGTCAGTAGCGAGGCCGTCCGTGTTGGCGAGATGGCCTCTGTCGATACATTTGCAGGAAGTGTCTCGGTGGTTGAATGTTTATATCTTGTGTGAGTTAGTGATGTGTTGTGACGTGTGGAGCCCGGCATTGTTATTGCCGGTAGGGTTGGGAACACAATGGGGTTGGGTGTGGACGGCACGTCGGCCGGCCCACGACCGCTGGCGAGCTAGGCTACAGGTTGCCGCCACCGCCAACACCACGTTCAGTTATTGCCGTTAATGACATAAAGTCCTGTGTCCTCAGGTTTTGGAAAATGCTGGACATTTATTATCTTCGTCCAACCCTCCATCGGACTAGGATATGTGTCAGGTACTCTCTAGGGCCGATTACAGGTCAACATGTGAACTTGAACACTCCCTCTCTTCCTCTTTCTCAGCTTGATAACTTGGATTGCGCCTGATTGGACAGACCGTCTTCACATAAGAGTGTTTACCTCCCTTGGATTCGATTGTGAAAGAGATATACGATTTAGATGCCTTCACCAATGAACTAGTAAACCAGTAAGTCGAAGTGAGAGTCTCTCGAGAGGCTTATGTCGGAGTTGCGGTCGCCTCATTGTAAACAACATGATACAGACATTTTCTCCGGCCCTCCGTTAAAATTGTGACCCGGCGACACCATGACACTGACAGATACCAGCACCTTACTGTTAAGACAGACCTCGACTGACCGACGTCCGTCACCACAGCCATCTTGTACCAGGAATTGTCCTGTGCCTTCTATAAATGTCATAACGCATAAACAAGTGCATAGCTAAGCAAGCAAATAGGTTATTTCCCTGGTAGCAATGTGTGTGTCAACTACTATATTACTGCAACGCAGCCGTTGTGAAAATGTATATCACTTAATGTTCACCATTAGATACATAATGTATTTCAACAGTATTACAGCAGTTCAACAAATATGTAACAATACATCACTTAGATATTCACCATTAGGTACATAATGTAATGTCACCATAATGCTACTGCAGTTCAGCTAATATGTAGCTGTGTATCACTGAATGTTCAGTTAATCTCCCCTATATATATAATGTATAAATCATATAATTTGTTCAGTTAAACTTCCAGTAATATGTGGATGGACTTCACTCATGTGGTTATCCAAAGCGTAGAAGTATCCAGCACAACCTTGATATTAAGTTTTATTGAGATGAGTAACTAGTTAATATTATGTAAATCCTCAGCTGTATATTTTCAACCGAATGGCTGCATGAATTCAGTAAACCGTCCTTTATTTATTTATTCATTTATTGATGCCACACCAGAACGGCCTAACACAGCACATTATTAAACGGGAAACTGTAAGAATTATTAAAACTAAGCTTTGTGCTGTGTTCTAACCTTGCTAATGGATGCAAACTGTCGGTCGTGGAGGTTGGGTGCACAGATGTGATCAGCTGTCGGTCGTGGAGCGTTGACGGGGTGGGGTGGGGGTGGGGAGGGGGATGATTGGTTGTAGTTGGATAGGTTGCCTGAGGATTGTGGTGGTTGGACTTGGATGGTGTAGGTAATGCACATGTCACCCTCCTTATGTACCGTCCCGTCGCGTCGCCGCTGTCTCCACGGGCCTTGCTGGACAGCAACACGCCGCTCCACCGCCCACCAGACTCAGGATCTCGGGGTTGGCCCAGAACCTCTTGTCTCACATGTTTTCGTTATCAGCAAGCACGTGAAATAGTTTAGGTAGGAAGTTCTTTATGGAATGTATGCGATTAATGATGTGCGATACTTAGAGCTAGTTTGATTTAACCCTGTGTCCATACTTGGGTTATTTTTGTCCTGTGGTTTGATTGTAGTCTTAAAACCAGCTTGTGTCGGAGGAGGGAGGTACCATGGCTCACCATGACTAATCAGCAACACGACGGGTCTGGTCAGAGACAATCCCATCCAGGGGTAATACCGTCCTGCTCATGAGATTAAGCTTGTGGAGTGTGCTGGGGGTGTCTGGCTGTATTCACACCGACATTGTTGAAATACGTTGGGTTAAACGTAACCTCTTTGACCACCCCTCTCCCCTCTAACACTTGTTGCGCCTATTTACCTCGATATGGACGCTGTATTATGTCTGGCAGCCGCAAAAGATGAATCTGAACAGGAAATGGATATTCGATTAGGGAGAATATTATATGGTGTTGCGCAGGACTCATCAATAAGTATTAGTAATTTTGTTCCAAGGTTCGAATGGAAAGCTTTATCATCCTTTTATCCGATCCAGCTGAACACCCTCCCTTTGGCCTGGTCAATAAATGGGTATGTATGTAGTGTATATGAGATTGGACATTCAATAGCCCATGTCACCTTGGCTCTTAAAACGGTGCCCTTTTGTTGTAAGGTAGGAACTGCGACACTGAATACATGTTATGTCAGTTTCCTTGGGCGTTTGGAATATCTGAAAGCTCTCGCTTCTTGTTCTTAATTGTCCGGAGTAAATGCTGACTGAAATGTACATACGGAACAACCCCCCACCCCAGCCATTTTTCCAGGCTTAGAGAGCGTGGCTTCTTTTTTAACATTTTAAAAATTTTTGGTTGGTGGTTGTAGGATTCATGGGAAAGTTTGGAGGCTTCCCAGAAAAGTGAGTAGAGGCTTCATGGGGCAGTGTTACGAGGCTTTCGGTGGACTGAAATAATGAAAGGTGGGAGAGAGGGAGAGGAGGGGAAAGAGAGTGTGAAGGAGAGGGATAGTGGGGGAAGTGGAAGAGCGAGAGGAGGAGGAGGGAAAAGAGAAGGAAGAATTATAGTAAGAGTGGCGGGAAAAGAGATATATAGGGTTGGCAGTGGAGGAGAACTGGCTGGAGAAGAGAAGGGGGGTTGGGTGTAACAGAGGAGGCAACAGGAATTAGACGAAGACAAACAAATAAACGAAGTGAAAGGTGTAAGAGTGAACGAGGATACGTTATTTGTGTGTGTGTCTGCCTGTTGTGGCCAGCGTCGCCGACTGAAACCTTGTACCAAGGGTCCAGCCCTGGACTGGCCACTTGGCTCACAGCCAACCCAGCTGTTCATCTCCTCAGTCGGAGTTTGCAAATTCATAGGCATCTTTTGCAATCTGGTGCGTATATTATTATTATTATTATTATTATTATTATTATTATTATTATTATTGTTATTATTATTATTATTGCCTCAGTATCCCTTTCATGTGGGACTTAGTCATCCAGAGCATGTCTGTCTCTCTGTTGGTGGATCTGTGGACTCGCGTATGATAGCAACCAGGACTTAGGAACAATACATGATAAGAGACTCGTATACTTACACCATAGATACTCACAGTGTTAGTGGCGAAATGAATACAGTTATGAGGCTCGTTGTTGCATATTTTAATAGAAAAATAATTTTACGAGTGTTATAACTTGATAAATGATGGGAAATTCAAATTTATCGTACATTTATCGGGTAAAGACATATTATATATACATTCTTGCAAATTGATGGGTTAATATATCTTTATATAACTCATGGCGGGACATGAGGCGACGCAAGTGCCCCAAGTATTGTAATTCTTATACCCGAGACTGACATCTCTCCGAGCACCTTCATGTTCAGATTTTAGGTCCGTAGCAAATGGACGGGAGTTGTGCCCGATACCATATTTCCGTCTATCTTATCTGTCGTCCACATGTGTAACGTGATTGGAATTAGACCCTCGGTAGCCAGTGGAAGGCCACCGTTCCTGAGATAAAGTGTTCTGATTAATAGACCAAGATCACGTCGAGACCCTGTGCCTTCATCCTGCCGAAGTTTGGTCCTCGCTTGAATCCCCTCTTGTCGAAGACTGGATCTGCCGTGGAGACCTGAAGGGAAAGAGGTTCGTGCCACAGCGAAAATGTGTGTCCTGATCTACCCCGTCTGCGATTTGAAAGGATGTCCCGTCTTGCCCGAACGTGTGGTCTCTGGCGATCTAACATGACAGTGTGATTGATGTATTGCCCCCCCCCCCACCAGACTTGGTTCATATACCCTTTTGCCGGTAGTGGAAGCACTATTGATTTTGTGGCGGAAGGTCAAAGGTCAAGGCCAAAGCGGGAGCACCCCCTAGTGACACTTACGAATGTATGTATGTATGTAGGATTGATGAGTGAACACCAGACTGGTTTGAGATTTTGTTACAAGTGGAAGAGAGTTTACTGATTTTTTTTGTACACGAAAAGGTCAAAGGTCAGGATACAAAATCAATAGTTCTGTCTCTGTTGATAGTTGAACAAAAACATGGTGGTGGTGGTGGTGGTCACTGCCTTTGTGAATGCTGGGAGGCGGTTGGTAATGTAGGGGTCAGAAAGCCTAGCATTTTCACTGCACAGGTTAAGTGGAATTTAAAAACATTTATTAAGTTGTTGTTGTCCGTTGAACACAAACATGGCATGTGAGATTATGTATTGGAAGGCTGCTGTGAATTTGGAGTGACGCAGGGATTAGTGTAACATGTTACATTAGACTAGGATATTGGTAGGTTGCTGTTAGTGTTGGATCACAAACATCTGGTAGTATTGATGCTTCACCTTAAGTAATAGTGGAAAATTGGTACAAAATTGATAGTGACAACGAGGTCATGGTAAGGCACATTTGGGTGAGTGTGTATACACCATATTTTCTGCATACACCATCTGTAGTTAGCGAGAGGTTTTCAGGGTTTTCAGTGTACACCAAGACCCCGTATGGATGCAGAGTGTCATGCTCGACACCTAGTCGGATAAGTGTGTTATAGATCAAGGTTATGAGATACATCACTGATTGATTTCTGCTGCTCAGCTTGTGACGAGTGACAGATAAGAGCCAAGCACGGTACCCTTGTCTAGGTTGTGGAAGGTCGTTGGCCAGACTTGGTTCAGCCACCCTTCAAATTTAAGGAATTCGCAAGATGCCACACAATTAATGTCAAGAGACGTTTACATGCTACATTAGGTGGAGATACCCAGTTTCCCCACCTTACGTCAAATTGCTGACCTTTTGCCTTTTTTTGGAGATTTGGATACCGACTTTATGAGGGCTTTTATACTTAAGCTAACCTTTCCGTCGGACGGACATGACCACCGAAGGATAGTAAAGTGTGGGGGGGGGGGTGCGAGTGATGAGAGTGGCTTCCATAGTGACTTTAGTGGCATTACTAAGGATGGGAGAGTTAAATCTCTGGTGGACCCTCTCTGTTAGGGCCAGTATCTAGCTGGACTAGCGAGAGGCTGATGAACCTGAATAATGTAGTTGTTATGACGGATTATCGTGCTTTAATAGACTACATTCCGTTTCCTGGTGGGTGGTTTATGCTTGAGGTATCTCGCCTTAACGCATACTGAGGGAAGTCCAGCCCATATAAAACTTGCAGTATTTGGCGGATGAAGCTCTTTCTGATACTCGCATAGCATTTGAGGCATAATACATCCTTCAAACGGTTGCTTTATAATAAGACTCTGGTGTGTGTGTGTGTGTGTGTGTGTGTGTTTAGCTAGGCAAGGCAATGTCATTCACCGGGTAACAGTACTGTGACAGTCGAGGGTGACAGGATGGGCCCAAAATGTACTCAGGAACAAAAATAGCCCGTCTCCCAGATCAGCTCGACGCCTGATAACGTGAATTAAAAGGTACACACACAGCCGATTCCTCCACTTCCAATCGGGACGGTCAGCGTTGTCAGTCCGCTCCTTCCGTGGGGTGGCGAACCCAGGGAAGTATCGACACGCTGCCTCGAAGCTTTCGTTTTTAAAAGCCTGTGTTGTTGGGAGCTGGAGGCGTGTGACGGAAGCGACAAGGTAACATGGTGCTGGGAGATGAGTGGTGACGGAGGAGTACGCCAATAAGTGAGACTTCCAAACAAACGCATTACTTTATTAAACAGATACAGAAATCGCAGCTTGTGCTAAGAGGTCTTGAATTATTCCATGTATATATTCCATATATTCAGAGTATTGAAACGTTTGCCGTTGCTTGTTAAGGAACCTGATTTTGTGTGTACGTTCATCTGGCGGTTTTAATTACATGCGGGATTTAATTATATATATATATATATATATATATATATATATATATATATATATATATATATATATATATATGAATTAGTATTGTTTAAGGCAAATTCGATAAACGGCAAAATGGGCACGAACAAAATGTCGGCCGGCCAGATAGATAATGGGGACGTTTGAGTCACTTTCCCCATTTATTGTTTATATTGTCGGCAGATTGAGTCATTTCGGAGCTCATCTCCAAGGCTAAGTAATCTTATCGACCATTGCCAAGCTCGATATCTCTCTGAATCACTCGTGACGACTGCGAACTAATATGTGACGACGACGACGACCACCACCACCACCACCACAGAACCTCACACACTGCCACCACCGCATCACGCCACAATCCATGGAAAAGCCTACCATTGGCCTCGCTGTTTCCTGACGTCATATATGTTGTGCTCCTTGCTCATTTAATCTTCAAAACATTGTCAACATTACTTTCCCCCGTTTTCTTCCCCAACACACCCTCCACAGCCCTCACCAACCCCAACACCTCTGGCATTTAGATCATTGTAAAGCAGTGGGTATTGTCATTCACCATTAGTCTTCGATAAAAGCCACTTCCATTCATGAATCCTTATTTCAACTCAGGGTCAAGGTAGCACCGATGCCACAGTCAAAGTATCAATGGTGTCAGAAGGTGAATGGCGTGGTCTTTACAGCCTGAGCTCAGAGAACGCCTCTGTGTACCCGAGTTTGGCTTCGAACTCGGGTTCACATGCCGCGGAGACGGGAGGAGTGACATCGCAGAAACTTCTTGTTGGTCGCTGGAAATCGAACCGAACACCACATATAGTGAGCCGTTGCGGAGACTGGTAATGAATGATCTGGACATGATAAAACAAAACTCCGGAGAGCGAAATCTTGGAATTACCTCTGAAATGAAAGCTTCGAATGAGCGAGTCGATACTTCCTGGGTTCACACCTCACGGAAAGAGAGAGAGAGGACTGACAACGCCGACTGTTGGAAGCGGAGGCGGCTGCACAAATCTCGCTAAAGACCGATTTTTTTTTTTTTACTTAAATGATCTCTCATTCTGTCGTTTCTATCTAACTGTCCTTTTTTTTTTATTTATTAATTGGCAAAGTTTAGAAATTCGACACTTTGGTAATTAGTATTTCTCACCAGTTAACGTTTATGAGTAGTCTGTTACCACTGCACAGTGTTCACACATTGCAACGCTACTCAGCTTATCTCATATTGTTGTTGTTGAGTTCCAGGCTCTGCACACGTTGCACGTGCGCTCTCATTATTCCCCTTGAACTGGATTAGGCGGAGCGTGTTTGTTTGTGGCCGTCATCCAAGGCACGCCTGTTCTCGGACGGGTCGGGCCCCTCTGGGCGTCAACTCAGCGACTCGCATACTTCGTCTCACCCGCTCTTTTACCTCGCCGTTGCCATCCAAATTCTCCCACTCTGCCTCGCATCCTCCCCATCTCCTTTCTCACCCCCCCTTCACACCCCCCCCCCTCACACCTTATCTCAGATGAGTTCCAGGTCAGCAGGTCTTGCCACTGGTGATAGTAAGGTGATAGAGTTGTCACGTTGAACTGTTACTATTTTTTCGTTTTACTATATCACCATCAGACGCTGTTATCGTTTGGGAACCTGTGTGTGTGTGTGTGTGTGTGTGTGTGAGAGAGAGAGAGAGAGAGAGAGAGAGAGAGAGAGAGAGAGGGGGGGGAGTTAACAAGCCATAACAGCGTGAGAGGCGGACTGACGTTCCTATGTACTGCCGTACCGAGACACACTTTCCGGGTCAGGTGCGTGGGTACGTGTTGTTGTGCATATGTAGATGGGAGGGAAGTGGAAGCTGTGCCCCTGTGGCTTCCCACTATCAGGTTCTAACACACACGTCACACAGACTATGTAATGTACTCTCGCTTTCTAGGAATGCATATCAGGTCATTTTTTTTTTTTTATGCTTTCTGAATTTATTTTGCCTCTTTCTCTTCACAAATATTTTTTTTTGTTGTTGTTTTGTTCCTAGAGAAGAGTTTTTTATTTGTCAGATATTGACGGAATGTTTGCACTGCCTGGGCAGTTGTCCACATGCACTTTTAAGCAGTCCCCAAAGGCCTCACCCCAACACTTGTTGTGCATGGTCCAAAGGCCTCACCCCGGTACCTGTTGTGCATGGTATATGTACGTGTAATATTAAGCTTCTCGCGGACAGTACATGCATTATCCCCAGGGACATACCGTACCTGAGGTATCGTTGGATTTTGCACTGCGCTATATGAATAAGAGGCGTGTATTGGCGTTGACTTGGTGGATGTAACGTATATTATATTCTTTATTTTTATCCTACGTTGGAAGTTGTTTAAAATTCTGTATGATATATAGGCTGGGCCAAGTTGATGCCAGGGATTCCCCCAGGGCTTCACCCACACAAGAATCATTAATACGTGGCTGTTGGATGCCCTCCCCTCCAACCCCACTCCACTTACCAGGTTGTCAGATAAAGCGTCAGTTTGTGACCATGGGAGGGCCGTATCTTTGAATGAGGAAGCAGTAACTTGGTAAAATTCATTATTGCTGAAACGCAATTCCTTCTATCTTTTTATCTAACAGAATGACTCTTACCCCCTCTGTTCAATTTTAAAACACCGCAGTTCGACCCTGTGATCACATAAACATGTTGGACATAATGGTATACTCCACCCTATCTTGGAAACCCCACTTAATCAACGCGACAAAGGTCTTGTCAATAGTTGAGGGTGTTGTATAGGTGTGGTAAATATTCTTGTGAGCTGTTATTTCGTATTTATATGAGTTTTACTCCCCCTTGTATGAGTACTGCTTACACATCTGGAGTGGTGGTTCTTCTGCCTCTCTGTAAGGGAGAGCGAAATCAAAAGCCTATCTCTCAGTGATTCGCCAGGCGTCACCTCTCTCTCTCTGACCAAACCATTTTGTCCACCACAATGTTGCTACCCCTCTCCCTTCTCTGGAGGTATCGTTTTGACCACTGCTCTCGTGAGCTGTTTTCCATGTGTACCTGCCACCAAGGATTGGGACCCAAGCAAGGTAACGCGTCTGGCTGTTGCTTGCAGTAGTTACTGTGTGGAGACCGACCACACGAGAACTGACTGGTTATCACAACGCTTTCTTTCCGTGAACACCGATGCTGTGGAATTCTCCTCTCTCGCTTTCCCACTCTTTCCATAGCCCCATTCTACATTTACGAGTCTAAGTCTGCAGACACCTGTGGAGTCCTGATTACTTTCTCCATCTTTTCTCGTACTAGTTTTTTCTTTTTCTTCTCACCGGAGATGGCGTTGATGTGGGGTATGTTTTGCCAATGCAGTGTCGGTCACAATGAAAAAAGAAATATTTGCGGTACCACTTGGATGGTCCAGGTTTCTCGTGGACGGCATTCTGCACAGAGTTGGTAGCGTGTTAGGTGATGGTAGTAGTTTGGCATCATTACCCATCGGAATTTGGGGCTTGACCACTCTACCTCCCCGTCCCCCGTCCCTTTAATCATTGACTAAAAAAACTGCTGAAGCTGCTCCCTTGGTACCTGTAGGGCCACGTTGTATACCACATTATCATATATTTATTGATATATAGATTGAGAGGTTATAGGCAGCTTTCCCCTTCGTCTTTGTTTTCTGTGGCAGCATCGAAGAATCTTTCAAGTGAATAAAGATATCTTTAATGTTAAGAGTCCAGATGGTGCAGTCCAGGGACCGAACATTCATTTTTTTATAATTTTGTAACGTTCAGAATATATGTTTTCGTGTTTGCGTTGTTTCTAATGCTCTACAGACGACGTAATGGCTGTATATGGCTGGTCAGCATCTTGTAGACTACTGATGGTTGCATGTCAAGCACACTTCCCGTTCTCTCTTCTCAGGCAACAACATTTGTAGATTAGTTTGCCCCCTGGATGTTTTACATTGACATGCCCTCCACGCTGCTGCAGTGCTTGGGCGGACTCTGTACTTTTTATGAGGCGGAGGGTTAGTGCTTACACTGTGTGTGTGTGTGTGTGTGTGTTGTGGGCATCGTTCATAGGAGAATTAGGTATCGTCCTTCACCTTCCCATGGTTCTTGAGGCTCGCTACCAACCCTTCCTACAGTGGATCTCTCCTGCCGAAAACTAATACGATTAGAAAGAAACCGTAACAGACATTGTGTCACTCAATCCTCAGAAAAGATCGTGACCTTTCAAGTTTCTTGGGTTTTAAAAGTGTACGGTTATGATTACGACAGAAATAAAAACCAAGTGCAAGCACAACGCGCAAACACACACTCCCACCGAATTAAAAGGTGTCTTGCGACGCAGTAAGAAAGAATTTGCATAGCCACCCGTGCCCGAAACTTTAACTAAGCACCAGCAAGTTAGAGAGAAATACATACTTTCTACCTTAGAATAGAAGGGATGTGATACAGGTACTCCCCGCACGGGGCTAGGCTACTCCGTCCTACAGATGCGAACGTTGGCAACTCTAAGATTGACAGATTCGATGTTTTTTTTTTCTATTTCTTTGTCCGCCATCTACCGTTAGACGGTGCAGCTCTCAAGCTCGTATATTTTTTTTCTAGACAATCATAGTGTCTTTCTCATCAGTGGGTATCTTAATATGGTGTGAAAGTGCGTTTTCCTTTTCCCAATAGGCCCGACCTTGATATATGAACACCGATCGATACCTTTAATAGCTGACTCTCTCTCCTTCCCTCTCTCTCTCTCTCTCTCTTTCTCTCTTTCTAATAACATTAGCCAAGTTTTACGTTTCTGGCCGCGACCTTCAGTGTGGCCAAGGAGAGGGGCAGCAGCAGCAGTTCAGAAGAGTAGTTGTAGACTTCGAGTAACGGAGGTGTGGGGAGAGGAGGCGGCTCTGCAACCAACAGAAGCTTCGTACGCGCGTGGAAGGTCCATCGGGTTCACTTTAGTGAATTTCTCATACGTGTTTTGGACGCCCTTTCGCTAAGCTTGAAGTGTTTCCCGACGGGTGGGAGTTGGTTGGTTCATGATACCAACAACCCCCGTCGGTATTGCTATCATTTCCGGCATCTACGTGTGATGGCGAAGAATGATCGTCATTCCTCGGGAATGTCTCGGATCTGGTGGACCAGGTTTTGTTCGCTGCGCATTTTACAACGGGAAATGTTTGGTGTATGCGTATACGTGAATGGTGGCTACGAGTTGACCTTGCGCGCGCGCGCGTACACACACACACACACGCACACACACACACACACACACACACACACACACACTCAAAGGTTAAGAGACTGGGGAACGCGAGAGCAAAACGCTGTCTCCCCGTAACACCCTAATAGTATTCTACTCACACACATGCAGATAGTATACACACACACACACACGCACACACACACATAACACTGCCCGCTTGTTTATATGTGCAATACGTTGTATACAGGGTTATCAACAATTTCGCTTTTATTGAAGGTTATTTTTTGTCTTGTAAACAATCTCTCGTCATTGGAAGATTCTGCTTGTTCTTCTGGTGAAAGATTTACGGATGTGTATGAAGACGAGAAAATAATTATGTCATCCCCTGAGCTCTCTCTCTCCCCTTCTGCCCCTCTGGTGGCGACGCTAGTAGATTATCGACATGTGCATATCAGAGGTTTCATGTGCACGGAACGCACCGCCTTAAAGCTGTCAGGGGACAAACACGAGCGAAGCTGTGGGCGATGGTGGTGCGCAGTCGCAGACCACACATTGCCGGCACCGCCAGCCAGCCAACCCGCCAGCCCGTCGGTTCCCCGGTACGATAATGATCACAAGAGGTGCATATAACTCGTGGCATCACCTCTTATTTTCGTGGGATCCGTGAAGATGTATCGTTCTCGTGGGCGGGTTTTACTAGAATTTTATCATGAAGGAATGCTCTATAGATGCGAGTTGTATGTCGCGTTTTAAAAAAACCTTTGTTGGCACCTCAACGTGTAAACACAGTCCCAAGGTCAATACTGGATGTGCGCGAACCCAGCTAACTTCTTAAATATTTATGTTTTGCATCTTCACTCCAGGTTTTTTTTATTTTTCGTGAATGCTCTGAAGTAACTGCTTTGTGATACCTGTGTTAGATATAGTGATATTAGTTGCAACATCTGTAATAACCGCAAACGGGACCGTTCGAGAGGCTGGTCATGTTTTGGCCTGGAGTTCCGGCGTCGTTGATGTGCCTTAGACGCAGACGGCTGGTGTAGGTAGTAGGCGCACAGTTGTAGGTTGTAAATTTCTACTCTAATTCGCCACCATTCATTTGATATTGGGGGGGAGGGGCACCCATCAGTTAAGGGTTGTTGCAGTATGCTCTAGTGTTTTAGTTGTTTTTGGTCATATGTTGTTTCAGGAAATGTTTTATGTATACAAAAGACATGCATGTTATCTCCTCTATTGTTAAGAGGTACTGTGGAAGTTTTCGCTATTTTCTGTAAGCAGCGTTTTTCATTAGTATCATTATCGTTGACGTACAAAGCATAGCGTTAGTACTAGTTGCGTTCTCTTCACTCCGTTTGTGGTGTAAGTCCTTATGTATTGTGGTCAACTAGCACCAACCGCCACGGGCTTTGTATCGCAGTTGTCAAATGTTGAGGTGTGTGCTGCAATGAAATGTAATGAGTTTATCCTCCGAGCCCACGTTAAAGGTGAGGGGTTGAGGTGTGTGTGTGTGTGTATTCCACACTCGTCCGTCGACGTGATTTTTCATGTGTATGGTTAGGGATTTACTCACTCAACAATGAGCTGGTTAATTTGCCAACCCAAACACCAGACGTAACCAAACTATCAAACTTACTGTGGATAAGGTTAGCATTGTTTGTGAACACTTCGATGGAGACGTTTTTGTCGAATACCTTAAGAATCTTTCCTGAATACATCGATATTGTTCAAATCTAGAAGTAATTTGCATTTGAAATTGTTAATTAATTCCTACAAGTGTGTGTTGCCCGTTACAACTGGATATATTCAGTGCAATCACCTCACTATTTGTGGATAGGGTCCCTTTTCTTTTGAGAATTAACTTTTGACATCTGAAATAAGACTTCAGTAAGGAAAATTAAATGGATCTAAACATACTCGGTGTTGTCTATATATATTTCACCCAAGCAAGTTTGTCAGGAAGTGTATCCAGAATTAACCACGGCTTGAATTATGCAGTCAGAATGAATATCTTACATATAATCAATCTGAATCTCTTCATGAGAGAAAAACAAAAAACAAAGCAGTCGACATTTAAAGCATTTTCCTCGGTTGAACAGAACGTTGGATTCGTAACCAAAGATTACAAAATTCGCAATGATTTACGCTCGGTTGCGGTAAGGTGACTCCTTATCATTTGTGCTGTGCATATCCATTTTTCTTTCTTTACACTCGCCTTTTGTTGAAGTTTTCGTGAGGTATGAACGTGCCCATGTGGCCGTCCGAGTCGATGGAAGACAGCTTCCTCATAACACTGCAGCGACTACCTTTGGTGACACATACCCACCCACAGGTTAGGTCCGATGGACTCCAGTGGGGTTTTCTCGGGAAAGTCTGGCTCCTGTTGTGGCTGGGCCCCTTGTGGGGATTTTTCCCTGAGAGGTCTAGTTCCTGGTGTGGCTAGCCTCTCAGTGGGGCTTTTTTTTTTTTTTTTTTCCCCGAGGGTTTAGGTCCTGGTGTGGCTAGCCCTTCGTGGGGCTTTCCCCAAAGGGTATGGTTCCTGTTGTGGTTGGCCGTCAGTGGGGGCTTTCCCCGGAGGGTCCGTGGTCCTTAAGAGTGGGATCAATGGGTTGGTGGTGGTACAGAGTATTACGTCACTTGGGCCGGGGAGCGGAGCCCGGCATCTGTCTCCCGGACACACACACACACACACACCTCGCCTTATTCCGTCCTCTGCCTTCTCCTGCACCAGGACTCGTCACTTCCCTCCGTCAGTCACCATAGTAACAACGGCCTGGAGGTTTCCTGCACGTAGGGCGCCCTTTCGTTGTACACACCGGCAGGCGACCATCGTGGGTTCTTCATGTCGTGGGCTCATGGAACGTGGAAGGTGTTTTGCACTTGGTTTTAACCCTGTGTTTGGCCAGGGATGCTGCCAAGGTGGAGGAGGAGAAAGGCTAGGACGGAGGTAGGGAAGATGTGTAGGGTGGGGGGGAGGCTGTGTTGGTGGTCGCGGGCGTTGGCTGGCTTGTTGCATAACCGTTGATTGGTCACACGAGTGCAGCAGGTGGCTGGATCTCCCTCCCTGACCTGCATCATCACTTGCGCTGTCTGGGTCCGTGGTCTGCCGGACACTAGTACTGTCTGGGTCCATAAGTCTGCCGGGCACCGGTATTGTCTGGGTCCATAAGTCTGTCGGACACTGGTACTGTCTGGGTCCACAAGTCTGCCGGACACTGGTACTGTCTGGGTCCATAGTCTGCCGGGCACTGGTACTGTCTGGGTCCATAACCTTGCGAGACACTGGTGCTATCTGGGTCAGTAACCTTGCCAGACACTGGTACTGTCTGGGTCAGTAACCTAGCCAGACACTGGTACTGTCTGGGTCCATAGTCTGCCGGGCACTGGTACTGTCTGGGTCCATAACCTTGCGAGACACTGGTACTATCTGGGTCAGTAACCTTGCCAGACACTGGCACTGTCTGGATGCATTGTCCTGCCGGACAATCCTCCTCCCCCGCCTCACCTATCTACGGCAGGCTCCATCCCACAACTGTGTCGCCCTCCCATCTCTCTCTCTCTCTCTCTCTCTCTGCTTTATTTCGTCTCCTAAGCAGGCTCGGGTATGCGTGATAACGGGCGCAAGACGAGTGGGTATTAGGGAGTGGTTTGATATAAAGGAGGATAATTCCCTGTGCCTCATTTAACCTCCCCTCGTCTTCCCACATTCTCCTCCCCCTCCCCTCCTCCCCCGTGCCATCGATCACCTTACCCGTAAACAGCAGCTTAGGGTAGCTAACCTCCTCAGCCATTACTGATCTCCCCCCGTCTCGTCTTTTATATTGCTACTCCCCCATTTACAGCCTCGCCTCTCAATTATCCCGTCACCCAGCCTTCTACCCCTCTACCTCCCGTAGGACCTGCCCTTCCCTCCAGCCTTTCCCTGACACGTCCCAGTTGCTCTTGGCCCGGGCAGTCCTTGCGGCCACAGTGGTCCCACACATTTCAGTCCGCGAACCCCTGTTGTGTCAACGGCCCTCCATCGGCTTCTCTCATTATCCCTCCACCCTCCAGTTCCTCCCACCCCCTTTTTCCTCTCCCATCTCCTTCTTTCGTGTCGCCTCTCCATAGCCGCCTGCATCTTCCTCTCTCTCCCCGACCCAGACACAATTGTTGTTGTGGGGGGGGGGGGGCTGGTCCATAAATTTTCCTGGGTTTCTTCTCTTGCCGGAGGACTTGACGTTACGAGTTCAGGTGAAGTGGGGCTGTGGTGCAGGTGGTGTTGCTGAGGTGCGCTCCTTTTTCTGCTGTTTAGGTGCGCTGCTGCTGCCGAGGTGTGCTGCTGCATTTGAGCAGCGATGCTGCTACTGATACGTGGTACAGCTGTTGAGCTGTGTGGTGCTGCTGCTGAGGGAGGTTTTGCTGCCACGGAGATGTGCTGTCGTTCTTTGAGATGTGGTGCAGGTGGCACTTTTACTGAGCTGTGGATGGACTCCTACCTACCTGCAGATGATGCCCAAGGTCGTAAGAGTGAAGTGAAAAGTAAAGATGATTGTTTCAACTTAACAGGGGGACATAAATAGACTCCTAAACCTAAAGTACGTCTGGTGTATGTTTGATGAAATTCATCCCGAGCAAAATGTAAGATAATGAGGACGGGAGAATGAGAAAGAAGACCTCATTATGATCAGTGTCTAGCTGGGAATAAGCCAAATTTGGGATTCTGTGTGCGAGAAGGTCTTGGAAGTCGACATCGATCCCTGACCTGTCGCCAGAGTTCCACTATAGTGCAAGATTTAAGGGGACAAATTGTCTGTCGGCAAATATCAAGTGTACGAACAAGGAAATAGTCTTCACGCTGTTCGTGTCCCGCGCAAAAGGCCAAAGCTAGACTGCTCTTCTCAAGTTTTGCCACGGCACTTGAAGCAGCAACAACGAGCTAATAGAGAGGGAGGGCGACAAATACACATGTACAAGAATTAAGAGAACCAGGTTTCGAGGAAAGGGAAGAGAGGCTCTTCAAATTGCTCACCTTGGAGGAGAGGAGAGTGAGAGGGGGGGTGACCTCATCCTAACCCTTAAGTCGTATTTGAGAGATCGATGACGTAGCGAAATTAGGAAAGATACTTTGTCTTAAACAAGATGTAAAAAGAATGTTCCTAGGACAAGAGTGGTGGTTGAATGAAATAGCAAGACTGACGACATGGTTAACGCAGGCCTATTATACTTTTCCAAAAGAAGGAACAGAGGAGGGGGCCAAGTGAGGACTTTGCCTTAGTCCCTCTAAGGCTCAGTCCTCTGATCTTAGCGCTACCTCGCTAACGCGGAAAAGGCGAATATATATATATATATATATATATATATATATATATATATATATATATCT
>JAYMFT010114074.1:0-13431 GCA_038088735.1 Panulirus argus
TCACATATATATATATATATATATATATATATATATATATATATATATATAATATGAAACAGCGAGTGAGTATCGCTAGAGTCCCGCTTCTAATGCTTAACCCTTCATCACAAAGGAATTGCATGATTCATGTCCAAGCGTGATATTCTCGGGCGGTAATACCAGCAGCCGTTAATTTCGAACTTGCCTATATTTATGACAGTTCAAGAGCAGCGCGTTTAATATGCGTGATTATTATAATACCAACATGCATTTGATGATTGCGTTGAGTGTGAAAGTCCCTGCAGATAAGGGGTGCGTTCGACGGTGAAGTGATATCTAGAGTGTGTGAAATCGTGTTCACTCTGAGCTCACTGCTGTTCCTCCGAGGCATCAGCCATGCAAAAGATGAGTAACCATTTCGTAATGGAAAGGAGTATATAAGCCTTCTGGCACTCACAGTGGCTGGTTGGGTTGTTGGTAATTGGCACTCATGATGGCTGGTTGGGTGGTCAACAGCGTTAAACCAGAAACTTTTTTGAATAAAGATACACTTATAAAGAAAAGTGGATGAATTATGAAACTGTGAATACAGACAGCATGCAGAAGTTGAAAAAGTTGTATGTTAGCAAAGGAAGTTTAAGCGCTGGGATTTCGTGAGTGTAGAACTCCCTCCATGTACTCTACAAATACGTAATTACAATTAGCTAATTATGAACAGGCACAAACACACATTTACATTTTAGATTACCATGTCCAGAGCGGAACCAATACTCGTTTATTAGTGACTCGTGCTGTGTGCAGTTGCGGACGGCAGTAATCCTCAACAATCTCCATTATGAAAGCAATCTCGAAGTTGAAGTCCGGCAGGATTAAGTTTGCCGAAGTCCAGAGGACGTACGAGATTAGAATCAGCGGGTGGCCTAGCCTGCAGAAGGCATGCACGGTCGTGGCCCGACGCCGCCGCCACGGTGAAACGACCCTTGAGCAAGACGTCAGGATCCCATAAACGTTGATATGAACCTTGAGCACGAGGGTACGATTCTCGAGCATTATCTGTGCGACCCTCGAGAACGACGGAATGCCCTTAAACACGACAGGTCGACCCTTAAACACGACGTCAAGACCCTTGAGAACGAGGTTAGAATCACTTAGCGCCACCTTGCGAACTTCGAACGTGTATAGCGAGTACAGTATCTGTAAAAGAAACCATTTCCCTTCCTCATGTCTTACTCTTTCCACTAAGAAACGTCTTTCTGCATTATGTCACCGTCCATTTACCCTGTGTGTCAAAAGCGACTTGCCTAAGACATAGACACTCTCCAGATCCATGAACGCCACAATAAATCGTCATGTTTTGCCAAATATCTTTTCCACACCATCTTCAAACAACTTGTCCACATCCTCTCTATCCATCATGAAACAACACTGCTCCTTCCCTATTATTCGCTTTGTTTATGAAAACACTTTAATAGTCACCTCTCATCCAAAACCCTTACGTGGTATACTTAACAATCTTGTCTCCATCGTCGGAGTATTCAGATCCTAGCCTTTGCTCCTACACGAGGGCACTACATACATACGTCGAACTGCATGGCTATTGAATCAACAGCAGCGTCATTGTTTTTATTTGAAACTCGGCTACACGGCTTCTGAATATCGACGCTTTAGAATCACTTCATCAAATGCTAGATTTTGACTACCTATCGTCTTTTCAACATCTAATTTGTAAAAATTACCTCTCTGTCTGCATGTCACCTCGTATCCAACCAAAAATAAAATGGGTGATTGCAGATTTCTTGGGTAATGTAGATATATATCTTTGAATAAGTTAGTGTTGTAAGTGCAAAATGTACTTGTACATATTTGCTTTTGCTTGAGTAGTATCTTAGTACTTTGATGAGATTATGAGGTAACTTGCATCAGAGGGAAGTTTCGCACTCTGGTGTGTAAGCGATGACGGGAGATTATGTAGGAAGAAATTAAAGAGGGTTGGAGAAAGAACCGGGTCCTGGGCGACCCCATTGTAGAGCTTGAGGATTTGGGAAGCTAAGCCTTTTTGAACGACTCTGGCATGGCGGTCACAGCAATGAGGGTAGCTTACAATCTTTTCTTTTTATAGCTCTGAGGGATGGTGTCAAATATACATTAGGGGATTATGTTTCGGGGAACAGTGTCGAATAACTATTTGATATCAATTGCCAGTAGTGCACTGTGGTTGGTTGAAGCCATCCAGAATGTGTTGTGTGAGATCTTTATGTAGTATGATAATGGTTGATTAGGTCTAAAGCCAGTCTTTCTGATGGAACGGGATATTTTGATTGACTCTTTTGCTTGTCAGGTTTAAGATTTTGATATTGAATTCCGTTCAAACTGAAGTATGCTATACTCTGTACTGAAAGATAAAAACGTACCGTTGAAATGCAGAATGAGAAGACATACCACCATTCTTAGACCCATTTTAACATACGGATCAGAAAAATGATCACTTACAACCAAAACAAATTCAGAAATCGAGGCTGCTGAAATTAGAGCACTGAAGCTAATCAGAGCAGTTACAGGAATGGGTAAAATGAGAAACATGAAGATAAGAGAGGTTTTTTTGATTCACACCATCATTTGATATACTGTAAATGACCGTAACAGTGTGAGATGGTATGGCCTTAGCCAGAAAGCAGAAGACACGACATAAGACAAGAAGTATTTGAACTGGACAGCAGAAGGAAGACGTCGAGCAGGACGTCCCAGAATGAGATGGATTAAGGGCATCAAGAGCTAACTTGAAATAAAGTGAAGACACTGGAGGGAGTTGTAGAAAACAGAATACGAGGATAGGAACGAGTGAAGAAGAATGATTGGGAGATTAGCGACTCTTAGGCCTCCATTAGTCTCTTAGGCATCTGGTGGTGAGAAAGATATGAATAACATAGAGTGATAAGAAGAAAGGGATTCGAGTGGTTTACAGGGTTCTAGGGAGGGTAGTATACAGGGGACTTTCCAGTTGTTTATGAGTTTCTTGTGCAACCAGGAATGGTTAAAGATACAGTATCTGTAAGGGCTTGGATTGCAACCATGCCGAAGTGTTTTGTGCGGAAGTTTGTAAATGTCGTCAGGGCCTTTTGCAAGGGATGTCAGTGGAAGTAAAGGATGTGTGAGCAGTTATTTTGGTGTGTGTGTGACCTCCGATATCCATCATACTTCACCTCATTCCTCATTCCTCTGACCTACGTAATGCATCTCGTAATACACCATACTTATCTCACACTCAGAGCCCTTGATCAGAACTCGTTCCGAATCCTTTCTCAACACCACTTTATTATCATAAATTACGTTTCCCGAATTCCCCCGCCACGTCGTCATCTTCCAGACTTCCCCCCAAAAAAAGGAATTCTTCACTCCATTATACTCCATTATCTTCCAGCCTGCCTCTACTCCTCCCAGCCTACACAATCGGTCATTACTCAAACTCAACAAGCCTCCATGTTCAGCCATTACTCACGGACCACAGGCCTACACACACACACACACACACACACACACACTCACTCACTCACAGCTTTCCATATTCCACCATCACCTGATTAATAATCCATACTCCACTTGCTTCCGCACTGAGTCTGCCTCCACCGTCCACTATCTCGACACATTCCACCAGACTCCTTAGCCCATGCTTACGTCTTTACACGCCAACTGTTTCCGTTCTCCACCACCGTGAACATAGTTGGTCATCCACTTATCGCCATCACCCTCCACACCTCCACCATGCCTCCACTTTCTTCAGCATCTTTCACACTCCGGCAGCCTCCACACTCCTTAGACATCCACAGTTCATTCCCTCTTCACAATCTACCTTCTACAGCCCTTCACTTTTCCGTGTTCCGCCACCGTCCTCCACTCTCCATCACCTGCCACACTCCACCACCTTCCATCCTCCACCTCCCTCCACACCTCAGAAGCCTCCACATCTCTCGCACCTCGACGCTTCCGCCACCACCATCCACCACAGGAGCAGAGATAAATGGCTTAACCATTGCTGTCTCTCAGGCCTCGGCTCTCCCTTAAGCTAATAAGAGATTCCTCTCAACCCTGTTATTCCACCATCGTTGTATTAATTTACTTCTCTTCTCCTGCCGTAACTGGAATTGAGCCCGTGTTTAACTAACAAAGTAAACGCGTTACGTCTCCAGTGGCGATGTCATAAGGTGCTGTTCCTACCGTCGGGGGAAATGTCTTAGGAACCCCTCTCACTAAAAGCTTATATTTGCCTTATGAGAAAAAAAATTGTTGCTGAGGAACCTTTATTTTCTTTGCCGAAGACAAGTATAGAAGACTAGTAGGACAAACGTTGCTCTAGTATCTGATATATGAATTGTATAATGGTTAATATGTCGGGTGTTTTCTCTCGTGTAAAGTTACGTTTTCTCGTATTAACTCTGGTTAATGCTATCTTAATACTGCTTTGAGGTATACTTGTGGTCTTTATCAAGTCCTCTTCACATTCTGTTTTCGTGCAAGGATTCCCAGCAACGTTTCGCGAACGCCAGGTACTATTTGTGTTAATATTAGATATTCGAAATACTTGTATGTTTTGATATTCCAGATTTGAGATGCTTATATGTCAGTATTCCACATTTTGGATACTTATATGTCAGTAGTTCATATTCAGTGTACTTATCGTGTCAGTATTCCAGATTCGAGATACTTATTTTTTTTTTATTCATATTCGCCATTTCCCGCATTATCAGGGTAGCGTCAAGAACAGAGGACTGAGCCTTAGAGGGAAAAATCCTCACTTAGCCCCCTTCTCTGTTCCTTCTTTTGGAAAAGTAGAACAGGAGGGGAAGATTTGCAGCCCCCCCCCCATCCCCTTTTAGTCGCCTTCTGCGACACGCAGGGAATACGTGGGCAGTATTCTTCCTACTAAATATCTAGGGATAATAGAGATAATTAAGTGTGTCGGTATTCAAGATTCGAGATAATTGCCTTTATCAAGCTGCTCCTTTATACAGACGCGAAAGGAGCGGAGCTTCTTCGGGAATGTCTGTCACTTCAGCAACAGACAAGTATTGTCAAACAACTCGCGATCAACACAGGCTCAAGAAACAGCATGGCCACTGATGTTATATTCATCAACATGGCAAGCACAGGCGTGCGACGCAACACGGCCAAAATCCACTCCAAAAGAACGTGTGACCCAATCAGATCATTCGACAGCATGACCAGCGCGGGTAAACCACAGAGCATAATTAGCTCAACTTGGCCAACGCAGGTGCTTAAGAAACTTTGATCAATACGAGTCGCAAAGACGAGACTACCACCAGTCCAGGTACAGCCAGCAACAAGGTTAGTACGAGTGCGTCCAGCACTCGTAACATACACACGTCTTACAACAAGGCCAGTACTAATAGGTCCCGCTATAAGGCCAGTACTAGCAAGTCCCACAGAAAGGCCAATACAAGTACGTCTGAAAACAAGATCAGCGCGGGAACATTATAGATACATATTCACCAATATTCAGTCGACTAATGACGTATATTGGCTCTAAATTCCCTGTGTGAGATACGAAAAGTCATCAGAGTATCTCCGCCACACAGCTCTAGCAAAAGATAAGCCTCATCATGTGTGACACGCCGAAATTTTTTTAAAGGGTTTTCATTGGATTATGATACTTCACGGAAACCCGAGCTCAAGTTTAGCTAAATGATTCCAGGAACTTCCCCACGCCTTATTCATCAGCGCCTCTGATAATTAGGGCAATTAGCCACTAATCAATAAGGGTCCTAGAGAGAGCAAAACATGCTATCAGCCTTTTTCTGAATTAGGTCCAATAATCATATTTTTGTTATCGCCATTATACCATGATTAGCCTGAAAGGTTTCATTTCAGCTCGACAAAGCTACATCTGGATTTAGATCTCTGCTATTTTTTTTTTTCCGTGCCTGCTTCTCGTCTTCCTCAGTTCAGTGATGTGGCAAATTATTAGCCTAGTATTTCATTTGTTACTCGGTTTCAATTCATATCTTTACCCCTTCCTTTACGCTAGCATATAGGGAGCTTATAATCGAGAACTGCATCATGTTTACCCATCAATACAAAGGGAAGGGGGGTTGTCATATATGCTGCAGTTGGTAAACAACCTGTTAATAATGTATTTCTAAAACGCTCCGGTCATATGAAGGGACAAACATGCGAGCAAGGAAACTCTGTTGATGAATTGAATCACGATGAACAAACAACTGCAGAAAGACAGATATGAGGGATGAAAGGATGTCTGTATAAGGGAAGTGCAAGTGGCATTACTCGGAAGGCAGTGGAGGCGCGGGTACAGTGTCTGAATTCATACAGGTGTGATATTACAGACCTGCAGATCCTTAAAGCAGTGACGTAATACAAGATCAGATGCTGAACTAGATGGTTGCCCGGGCGGAAGTCCAACAGCGAAGGCCGAGTGGTTTATAAGATACAGTACTACTGCTTGTATGTACCATTGAGGTTCGATAAGACTCGAAGTCAGGGCACGGCAGGGGCATCATTTTAGGAAAAGACAGGATGTTTAAAACTCCTGAATCATTAAATATATTCATTTTTGCCACGAATCTAAAAAAAAAGTCTTCTGAATTAATGTAAGTGCAGTTCAGAAAACAAAGCGAGTCTTTAAATCTTCCGCTTTCCATATTACTTTCCAAAAGAACTCACAGAGGAAAGATCCAAGTGAGGATCTCTTATCCTCCAAGGCTCAGTCACCTGTTCTAGACGCTACATCGCTCACGCGGGAGAGACGTGGGGAGCTGGGGTGAGGAGGACTGGCCTGCAGAAGGCGGGGACGCGGGAAGTTGAGGGAAGGAACTGTTTGTACCACTGAGAAAGTGGGAGAGAAGACCGAGATGATGATAAATGTAGATGATGATGGCTTGAACCAGGGCCATGAACCAAAACATTCAGATGAGAGATCGTGTCGGCTACTACGGACGCAAAGGAATAGGAAAAAAAGAATAGTTATGAAGAGCGAAGAAGGATATGTGAAGATGGTACGAAGAAGTAATTGTGATAATGGCTGTATTGAACGACAACAAGGAATTATGAGTGTAATACTAATGATCTGAAATGCCAGATAGTTCTTCATACAGAATGACAGAATGAATAATGAGAAAGATATTTAAGGTAACGCATCCGTCACCAAGTTTCTGGGACTGGTTCACTTAATGCAACTTGATATCCTGTAATGACTGTGGAGTGTGTGTTAATGATATGCTAATACTAAGTCGCTCTTGAACAAGCCACCCAAACTGAGCCAGAACTCTGTCACGTCCCTGCCTTTCTTCAAATTTCATAAATCCTCTCTTGATTACCCAGAGCCTAAGAACTTTCCAACTTGCCCCTCCTTAACTATTCAACCTCTAAATCTCATTCCTTCAGCCGGCAGTTAAGATGAGGATTCACAGCTCCATCACCAGTCTATCCGGATCTGGATTGGAGAGATAAAGAGATGTTTATTATGACAATATTTCTTTTGTATGAAGCGTCTGGGGCTCACTCAGCTCATGGAATGTTTATAGGATGTACTGAGGACGTTATCTGATTCAGTTTTTTGAGAAAGGCAAGGAACTGCAAAGTATCCCTGTAGCAAACTGGTTGACTGTGTAATACTTTTACCCTAAGGCTATTTATACCAAGTCGACCCATACGGATGTGGGTGGAGCCTGTATGCTACGTCATTGGCCCTAAACAAAGAAAACCTGCTGGTACTTGGCTAACGAAAACGGAGGGTTCAGGGCCGCGTGACGTCACAAGTCAGCCTGCGCGGCTGGCTCCGTTTTTTGGAGTCAGAGTGGATCGACTTGGTATATATAGGCTCAGATTGTACCATTACGAGAGTAGTGTACTCTACCTTCACATAACTTGTTGGTAGACTTACTTTTTGTTTTCGTGTGTTCCACTCGCTGCACTGTTGGGAAATCCTGCGTCAGCGCCCCCGGGCTTAATTACTTTTCCTGTCCCAAAAATCAAATCCTCTGAGCTCAGCTTAAGGCTTAGCGTAATGGCTCTTGCACCTATTTGATGACATATGTTGTAGATTTAAGTTTAAACACAGACAATCTGATGTACCACTCCCCACCATCCTGCAGATCCATATTATTTACTAAGGTGGCTGGAGAGAGGAAAAATAAGTGATAGGACAGAGGAAGGTGTATAGTTTGAAATCTAGTCTTAGGAGTACGCAGGTTATGGTGTGGGGTTTGTGAATCGTGTGGGAGGCTTGCAGCAAATGTATTTCTGTTGCCTTATCTCTATACCCCAGTACAGTGCGGGTGTGTACGTCGTGACGTCGTTGCTTGTTGGTTTGGGGATGGAAGTTAGTTAAGCTAAGGTAAGCATTGTTCTCTCAGTATATCGATGGATGGTTAGAGCCTCTCTTTAAGTGCTTTGAGGATCTCTGAGAACTAAGGTTGTTCCATGTTTTTACTGCTACCGAGGTCTTGTATGTGGCTGTAGGTCGTCATCGTTGTCTTCTAACCTTTGCCTCATTTTATTTTTTATGTTGGCTGTCTTCTGGATGTGCCAAGTGGTTTAATCTTTAATTTCTCGCGCTGTTATCTTCCGTGTTTTCGTAGTAAGTGGTGCCTATCGTCTTTTTTTTTTTTTTTGTATCTTTCGTAAATTCAGCACGCGTGGTTTGGAGACGAGGTGCATGGTTATAAGAGAACAGTTAGGATAGATATGATCATGGCCTTTCCTCAGGCATAGTTTCTGGATCTTCGGTATGTGCCAGAATCTGTTCCGATTGGTCAGGGTTGGTTTTCCTCGTGCAGTTCTCTTGCAGATATGATGGATAATGAGACCCTCGCGTAGTTCGGTTTGTGACGAGGACTTTACAGCTCCTCTATTTATATATGTCACTAATGTCGTTGGGTATTATTATACTTAGCTACAATGTAATGAAATTCTTTATCATTTTCTAGTTCTTTTCGAATTTGTTTATTCGGGGTACCTCTGACTAAACGAAGAGTGTGTGTTCTAGGCATGAGTTGACTGAGACTAATGTTTGAGTGAGGAAATGTCTGTCATGATATTTTTGGCGTCCTCCGATTTGTAGTTCTGCAGGGATCTGATAATCTTGAGTTTGATGAACCAACGAGAACAGATATCGGCAGGGACGCTGAACTGTAAATAAATATCCCGTCTTCCAGTTCTTGATTAGAGCAGTATTCAAGATGGATTCATGTGATATACTGTCACCGAAGTAGAGCGTTATTCCCCCGTAGTTGTTCGTAATGTCTATTAGAATGATATTCCTAGGATTAAACAGTTCTAGTAAATTCAGTCTTCTCGTGTTTCAGACGTTGCCCATTGTTGGATTCTGCCTCGACTTTTAAGTTAAATCATCTTCACCCTCAGCCCTTTTGGCTTCTGTCGTGGAAGTGAAGCGTTCCTGCTGTGGCGCATGGAAACCTAAGCTTATCCAACGCCAGGAGGTAATACACCGTAGATAGCATGTACCTTCCCTACTCCATGGTGAACACAGTTATAAACGCCACACCCGGACCGTGTACTTCAGGACAGAGAGCAGTGCACTCACTCTCTCTCTCTCTCTCTCTCTCTCTCTCTCCCCAGAAAAAAGAGGGGTAGTTGCCTTAGGTTAGACTAAAGATTGAAGTGTGTACAGATGTATGGCGTAAGCTTTTGATGATTATCTGGGAGTGTGTGTTTTGGGTGCCTTATTTAATATACCCCCGGCAGACTAGGGGGTTGGTTGTGTTGTAGTTTTTCTAAGATAAACATTATTCATTGTGTGCGTTGATGAATGGCTAGAGCCTCCTTGAGTGCTTTTAAGGCTCTGTTTGTATTGTTGTCCAGATCTCGGATTTCTCAGTAGTTTGTATCGCCGTTGTCTTCAAGTCTCTGCCCTATTTTTTCTTGGGCTGTTTCCTTTTAGGAATGAACCGACAGTTTGAATTCTTGAATCTTTCCGGCTGTTCTAGGGCGCTTTCAGTGCATGGTTATTTTTCATCTGTTACGAATCGAACAGCCCTATCTTGTATCCTTTGCAACATTAGCATGCGTGGTTTTTTTGGAGGCGAGGAACGTTGGTTTAGGTGGTTTGAGATAGGACGGGTATTATCATGGCCTTGACTAGGCGTGGTCTTCGGGTCTCTGGAACGTGCTGGAGTCCATACAGACTGGTAATGGCCGCTTGTCCTTGAGCTGATTTCTTTTTCATATGATTTGTTATCATCCCAATTGATGTCAAATGTGTGACCCAGGATTTTGCAGCTCTTCTAGTTCGCTGTTGTGTCATCTTGTATGGCTACGTCGATGGGTTTCATTCTTTCTGGCGCCGCTGTAGTAAATCTGTTGCTCTTTTTTTTCCGTCTTCCAGTCAGTCCTTTTAGAATTCGTTGAGTCTCGTTGCGTCTGACTTGGGGGAAGTTGGGTAGGCCTGGCGAAGGTGGAGAGTGCCAGAAGAGCGTCCGCTCACCACCAGAGCCGGCCGGTGAGTGAGTAAGTAAGTCTGCAGCTTAAGCCTCACTTCAACCTCCTTATGCTTCTACCTAGCATCCTGTAGGCCAAGCCTCACTCCCCCTGTCTCCGACCCTCTCCCCATCTTCCCTGGCCTAACCTCTCTCTCTCTCTTTCCCTCCCTCCCTCCCTCCCTCCCTCCCTCCCTCCTTCCTTCCCCGTTCCCTAGCCTCTCCCTTATCATTCTCCAGACTCTGCTGACCTGCCTCTTAGCCACCATTAAGGCGTTAATTTGGTCCCCACGGCCGGGATTTCTCAGTAGTTTCCGTGGGGGGCGACATATCTCATTCCATCGTCACATCTCCCCCCCCCACCGGATCATCGTCTGCTCTAATGACGTGTGTCAGCTGTCGGGTCAGGAGCTGGTAGAGGCTTATTATACATGGTGAACACGCGGCCGGGAATGTCTGGTGTAGGACTCTCGATCTGCCAAAGAAATACCCGGAATTATAATAGTTTTTTGATGCTTGTGCAATATATATATATATATATATATATATCACACACACCCACACACACAAACACACACGATACATTCCAGGTGTAATTATGCAAAGTGCTTTTGTTCATAAAGTTAACACCACAGTGTTTTTTCCCTAACGAACTGGAAAATATTTTGATGTACTACTTTAGAAACGGAATTGCTCTCATTAAGTACATGCTGCATCATAATCCGATTTTCCATTTTATGATATATATTTGTTTTTTAGCCACGTTTAGAAAATGCATAAATGAACATGACTTTAGGTGGCGAAAAGAGAGCGCTGATGAAGTGCCAATTGTCCATTAGTTCATTTCAAAACTAAGGACGTGTGGGAAAGATATCCATTGGCAACCATTCTTTGTTATCGTTTTTCGCATTACATGCCAGCGTTCCGGAAAAGATTGCAAGGTCGGAATAGGTAAATTATCAGGTTTAAATCCTTGCCGTTTGAGCCTATGTGATTTCATGAAATATAATTACCTTAAAAGAATTTATAGCTTCTTCTTAGTGTTTTATCATTCAAGAATACACACACACAGACACAGACACACACACACACTTTGTTCGCCGTTTCACACGTTAACGACGTAGCGCCAGGAACTGATAAAGAAAAGGCCTCACATCCACTTTGTAGCAGTCATGAACAGTGCACCGAAAGCAGAATCTCCCTATCCACACACACAAAACAAGCCCCACACACCTTCTGTCCAAGTCCTGCGCCTTGGTTCAGCCCACTAACGGCACGTCGCCGCCTGTATACCGCATCGCTCCAGTTTACTCTGTCCCTTATACTCCTCACACCTTCCTGCATGTTCATGGCCAGATCACTACATGCTTCCATCTCGCCCTCTGTCTCTCTCTAGTCCTTGGTTCCCCCACATCTGATATACATATCCTCTTAATCATCCTATCCATATGTTTAAGCCTTTTCAACACACCTTCTTTCTCTCTCTCAAACATATTCTCATCACAACCATACCTATCTCTTACCCTGCCATTCCATATTCGTCCTCACGCCACATATATTGTCCTCAAGCATTTCATTTCCAGCCTAGCCACATTCTTCCACTTCTTCTTACTATCACATCCATACAGCATGAAAAAGACGACGACGGAGCTGAAGCAAATACGTAAGACTGGTATATAGAGCAAGGAGAGGAACCCCCCCTCATTCCTTGCTCGCTGCGTCTTAGTCTCGTTCTTCATGCGTCTCAAGGGAAGCTCCTCTCTGGGCTGGCAGGACAGCACGAATGTATCCTAATTAGCGCGCCCAACATGCAGTACCAAATGGGCTTCGACTCCCCGGATTTGACGCTGCTGGTTCTCCGGTTGTCCCCGGCCTGGTCCACAACGAGCGTGCTTATTTCTTCGTCTTCATCAGCCTTGTCTGTCACCACCCTCGTAATCCCTTCCCGCCATTGTACCAGTATCCCTCACGTCGTCACTGACCATCTCGCTTCCACTGTTATCTTTACCATCCCTGCCAGCACTTGTCGTCTCCACCAGCCTTCTTTATTGTCGTAAGACAAAGCTGCCATTTTTCTCCCCTCCCTGTATTCGCGTTGTGGCAACTTCGCTGATAGCAATCAGAACACCAGCAAAGCATTCAGAATTACGGAAGACCTCCCTGAAGACGGCCGTGCTTACATATCTTCAGAGTTCTTGGAGGGAGAAGACGCATAATCGAGCAAGTATGAGGTATGGAAGTTGGAAAAATCATAATAGCAACCCAAAAGAATCTGACAAAATATGTAAGTATAAGATTAATATCTAGGACACTAAAGAACAGTTTAATGGATGAAATGCTGGTTTTCCACGAGGAGGAATATTTTCAAAAGAAGCAATCACAAAAGGAGCCTGTGATTTCATAGCCTACTGGGATTTTGCTCATCGCCAACAGCCGTTTCGTCTTCCAGTTTGCCCAGCCGTCGTGAATTAACCCACTCGCTCCCGCAACCACGTTAAGTCTTCTCCACCCCCCCACTCTCTCTCTCTCCAACCCTCGATTTGTCCACCGCCGTTTCCGTCCTGTCAATCACGGCCTTTCAACGTTACAGTTACCAAGTCAATAGCTAACTTGCCTGGCTACGTAGGTGTTAGTAATCCCACAAGAGAGACTTTTCATCCCATTTAATGAAGTTTCACAGGCGAGTGAGAGAGACTCCTTCACACATACGTACGTTTGTTCGGCTATTTTTCTTCGTAAAGAGACCCACTTTTTCTTTGATCCCTCGTAATGGCTGCGAGCGAAGAAAGTTTTCCCCTCTACTCTCTTTTATCTTGATTGATATGGGTAATATTTTGGAATTTTCTGGTCAAATTATCGGACTTGATGTAGGGTATCAACTTTTCCCTCTTCTTGTTGCTACCAAAATTAGTACCTCTCTCTCTCTCTCTCTCTCTCTCTCTCTCTCTCTCTCTCTCTATATATATATATATATATATATATA
>JAYMFT010114085.1:0-13431 GCA_038088735.1 Panulirus argus
CTCGCCCCCATCCATTCCTGATGACACCCCACCTCGCAGGAAATAACATCGCCACCTCCTGCGCCGGCGGGGTAGCGCCAAAAGACAGACGAAACGGCCACATTCGTTCAAACTCAGTTTCTAGCGGTCATGTGTAATGTACTGTAACCGCAGCTCCCTATCTAAATCCAGGCCCCACACACATTTCTATATATATATATATATATATATATATATATATATATATATATATATATATATATATCGATAACCATTAGGAAAAGTGAAACTCAAGAAGTCCCAAGTGCACTTTCGTGTAATCACGTCGTCAGGGTAGATACAGGAATGAGATAAAAGACTTAGTCAGAACAGTCAGTATACATACATATAAGAAAGGCGGAGCTAAGGCACAGTTAATCCAAAAGTGTTTATCATGTTCGGTTCTCGAGTCTGGCACCATGTTTGTCATATAATCTTATCATGTGAACAAGACAGAAAACCACTTACAAATTTTGCCTACGACAAAGCTGTCAGTTTTGGAAAGACTTTCACTAATATCTCTGTTGCTATTCTTTGTGCATTTCATAAGAGATGGTTCAGTGATATTTCTCATGGTGAAGGAGTTACAGGTTATAACTAAATTAGCGTTACTCCATTAAATACAATAGTCACAATTTTTGATATGGTTAAACAAAACATTTGAATTTTGTCTTGTTCATGTATAATATCTATGTTGTGTAGTTCTAATAGATAGACCCTTACCAGTCTGCCCAACATAGAACATATTACAGCGTTTACAAGGTATTCCGTAAACACAACCCGCAGAAATATCTGGCGAGTCTTTGATTAAGATATTCATAATAGTGTTGTTATTGCTGAAGGCTGCATTCACATAAAAAGAATTTGAGTGAGCTGGGAACTAAGGTAATATTATCACTAAATGGAGAACTAAAAGATTCTTGGTTAACTCAATATAATGATTTCTTTACCAACTTATGTGACGATACAACGTACTATAAACTAAGTAGAATTCCCGTAGACACTGTTGACTCTCATTCTATAAACAACTGAATCTGTTGTTCAAAAGGTGATGATTCTCTAATCAAAATATTTTCATCGTTGTCCCCTTCATAGCCATAAATGTACGGACTAATCGAAACACATAAGCCATACTATCCAGCAAGACCCCAAGTGAGTTCAACTGGTTCAATCACGTATAACTTTTCAAGACAGTTGGCTTATCAAGCCCACTAGTAGGTGTTATATCAAAATCTAATGTCATAAACAATGTTGATTTCGTTAACAAACATATTAGTTTCCAAGTCGAATTTTGATTTCAATCTTGTAAGCTTCGATGTGTCATCCTTGTTCACAAAAGTTCCAGTTGATGACTCATTAGAATTATTTGTAGATGTTTTGGATGATCTTAATTTACATACATACAAACATCAGGATTGGTACGTTGGAATGGTGACGAGGTAGTACAAGTGACGCGAAGGGAGTGGGATTGGTGTTTAGGGATGACTAGCGTCAAATCCATCTAGTGTCAATGTTCTACGAATTGGATTTTGAAGAAAAAGTGTGATATAAGGTTGACAGAGATGCTCCATGGAAAGTGCTACGAATACATGGTGTACATACGCAGTTACTAAAAGCAAAGACGAGTTTTTAGTGAGAAGTAAGGCATGTGTGCGGTAAGGAAGGGAGGAGAGTGAGTTGGTCACAGTGTAAGTGGGTCTGCTTCAGCTATGTGTGATGTCACCATGACTGTTTAATCTGTTATGAACCGGGTGATGTGGAAGGTAACTGCAGAACGCCTTAAAGCGAAGGGTAGTTCTAAATTATGCTAGGGTTGGTATAATCTGCTGTTTATAGATCATACAGCCCTGGTGGCACACACTACAGACAGCCTCCAGAAGCTGGTGTCAGAGTCTGGGAAAGTGTGTGACGCGAGAAAATTAAGAATAAATATGAACGAAAAAAAAAGGCGCAGACGAGGCGCTGCAGGGACATGGGGAAGGAATGTTTGAGTGTAACTTTAAAATGAGAGGAATGTTTAAGGTACCTGGGAGAGGACCTGGCGACGGATGAAGTAATGCAGAAGGTAGAAGAGAGGCTAAGGTCCTGGGTGCATCAAAGAGCGTGTGGATGGGCAATGGATGTAAAAAGAAAGGAATGGGGTGGAGGTTTCAAAACGAAATGCCTGACCACGGCATATGGCAAAAGGCGGGTTGATCGTGTAAGGAGTGACAGTGTCCAAGACATTCGTGGTAATAGATGCAGTCTGAAATTGAGGCCCGACCAACCGACCAGGGTGTGCTGAAATGGTTCAGATATATAAGGAGCTGAGGAGCGAAGAATAACAGACCATGGGGGACTCAACGTGTCTGAACAAGGGGGAGGAGAGGCCGAAGAGGAGATAGAAGAACGGAGACGAAGGAAGGTTTACGATATCGTATTGAAGTAGGAACATTTAAGAGGTTGAGAGACGTGCTGTGGATGGAATGAACTGAAACGATGCGGTGTATGGGGGGCGACGACCTGTCAATAGTCTGAATCAATGCATACGAATTGGTCAAGAATAACCATGAAGCAGTTTGTGGAGCTTGCATGTGGATGATAGGCTCTGGTTCCCATGCATCATACATGACAGCTAGAGACTAGATGTGTGCAGATGTGGCTATTATTCAGTTGGTCTTGACGGCACCTCTCTCAAGTGGTAGGGCAATTAGGTATATAAAGAAACCCATTTCGACATTTTCTCTTCTTCTTTTTCAATTTTGAAGAAAATCTTCTTATCCAATTCTTTGAAATCTTTCTCAGTGATGATTATCATGATAAATATCAGTGATGAAAACTGAATAAACTGTATCATAAATTGGCAACCAGTGGTAAAGTTTGGGTTGGGAGTTTAAGGGACTTACTGTACTTAGATCAAGGGCAAACAAAGCCCTCAAAAACATACTCCTAGAAACTACCAAGATTAAGAAATAACAAAAAGAAACGGTTTGTTAGCAACAACCTCAAACAACGAGCTGCTGTGAAGACAGAGAGTACACAAAAAAAGATTATCTTTTACATCCGACTCGAGCAAAAAAATCCTATAGAGTCGTGGATCCATCTTGGTTGAAACAAATTTTTCGGGCAGAATGACTGCCTCTGTGGCTGTAATGTTGGGTTATGATGATTACAAATATGAAGATCAACCTGAAGACTTTACTAGAACTGAGGACATCATCTGACTTGAGGTACTTTACTAGACCTGAGATCAGCACTAGACTTTAGGGCTTAATTAGAACTGAGGGCATCGCAAGACTTGAGAGCTTCAGTGACAGTAAAAGCTACGCAAGCCTACCAATCTTCTGACTTTTTTTTTTTTTCTGGGAGTAACATCAATCGAAAATAAGAGCAGCCCAGTGTTGTTTACGTCAGTGTTGCGTCATCAGCGTAAGTGTCAAGTGCAAGCCTGAGTACGTAACGACGTCACTGATACGTCATCGGCGTAGGAGTCAGAGGCAAGGGTGTGTGATCGTGACGGTAAATATGGCTCCAACAGAAACACCAAGAAGATCCACACGAGACAGTAATAACCGTATCAGAATTCCTGTCGTGTCGCCTGATGCTACATTTCTAAAAATACTCCTGAGCTCCAGTGCCAGTTATGCCTACGTGCCCTGCATGCATACTAGTGCCATGTCCGATCTTAAATAAGACATATACATGGGAATGAAATATTGGCATGAGAATAAATACAATGAATGAGGTGATGGCTGTTGGAGCCATTGGTGTAGGGATGTTCCCCAGGTGAGCCTCTCCTGTAATGCCCCTAATGAGGTGGCCAGACGAGCGTGTCTCGTCCTGGCCCTACTGAGCTGGCCAGGTGAGTGCGTCCCGTCCTGGCCATGGTGAGCTGGCCACAACCGCTGGCCCACCACGCTCCCTGCACTACCCACCCACCACCTGAACCGCTCTGCTATATTCCCTAGCGCTCTAATGCTACCCTCCCTCTCTCTAAAGAGAGAGAGAGAGAGGGTGTTGGTATAAATGGGCGTGGACGGCGAGGAACCAGATGGAGTAGGTAGGAGGAGGGAGTGAGAGGGGGAGAGGGCGGGTGATGGAGAGGCGGGTCAGGGCGGTAGAGGGGCAACTGTGGACCCGGATGTGAGCGTGTGCAGGCTACTGAGCAGCGGCGGCGGCGCGTCAGACTACCACCACAGATCCCCCAAACACTTGTCGTGCCACAGGACACCACAGGTCCCCAGCACCTGTCGTTGTACAGGTTACTACAGGGCCCCGGCACCTGTTGTGTCAAAAGCTACCACAGGTCACCAGCACCTGTCAATGGCAGACCCTACGTCTAAGTAGAAGAAATGTCAAAACACAACCCATCCTGTCACACACACATAACACACTTTACCGCTCAACATACAATGTAAATAACACACTCCACCACTTAACATTCTGTGTAATAACACACTCTACTGTTCTTCATACCCTATCACGACACAATATATCGCTCAACGTAAACACACCCTCTGTCTGTCACATAAAACACGATATCTGTCACATGCAATCCACTCCTCCCCACATAGTACACCCTCTACCACACACCTGACACTCTCTGCCTCGTGCAACGCACCCTCTGCCACACACACATACACACACAAAGACTGATGCCGTAAACAGTGAACACATCTTTGAGAGATGCAGGGGTAGATTAACCTGGGAACATAACACGATATCAAGCAAGAACCTTGTTTAGAAAGATGTGAAGAAATACATCTATACGCTTGAGAAACGAATGGAATAATATGACTAAACAAATGGTCAATGCAGACATCATTACGAAAATTTAAGAAACTGCATGTTAGTAGAGAATGTTCATGAGATGGGGGGCCCCAGGAGTGTAGAACTCCCTTCCCGTACAGTACAAATAAATGATTACAGATATGCCACTGCACCACAGTCAGCCATACACGACACACCTGACATCCACAACATACCCACTGCCACAGTGAACATACCCATAACACACCGAACTCTCTACCACACAACACACACAACGCATCCAGTCAGTACAATGCGCCCTCCTCCACATTCAACACACGCTAACCGCCCGTCACAAACACACCTTCTGCTGCTCTCAACAAGAAGTCCGTGGATCAACCCGAGCCAGAAATGTGCAAGTTGCAATTATATGCCTCCTGTCTCCCATCTTCTCTACTCCCCCCTCGCTCTGTCTGTGACTCCCACACATCCTCTCTCTCTCTCTCTCTCTCTCTCTCTCTCTCTCTCTCTCTCCCTGTATCTCAGCTCTCCTACTTCAGCCACGGTCCTTCTCAGACCCCGTCGTCGCCCGACCTTCTCCAGCAGACTGTTGTCGTTTTGAGATTAAACCTTCCCTACAACTCGGGAGGTGGTGTGGGAGGCCCTATGCTCTAGGTCGGCCCGCCGCCGGTGGTGAGGGACCTAAGCACTGGGCTTAGTGGAGCTGCTGGGCTTATTATCCTCTGTCCAACAGATCTAGTATAGACCCGGAAGACCAAACAGGTGACACATACTCTTGGACTAACAAGGCTTCAAACGCATGTACTGAGCATCTTACATGGAGTCGAGTTTGATAATGACCAACAGATAGTTTTTAACTCCCTTTGCGACCCCTCCTTACTGAGGCGGTCTGGTGACCTAGATGGGTTCTGTGTCAATCCCCAGGTCCCTGTAATTCCCCAAGATTCCTGTAATTTGTCTCCTGCAGGAAGCAGGCAGTCTTAGCCTGGCTCCTATCTAGTGTGTGTGTGTGTGTGTGTGTGTGTGTGTGTGTGTGTGTGTTGAAGAGAACCGGACTAAAGCGTCCACAAGAAAGATGTTCATAAAATGATATTGAACTCTTCCTAAGAATAATGATGACAATAGTAAAAAAATTACAGGCATGACAATCAGTTCTTCATGAAAAAAATAATGTTTCGATAACACTAAGAGGAATAATGATAATTGTTCACCTACAAAATACTGGTCGTGTCTGACTCAAAAAGAAAAAAAAACTGCTAATCCTCGACTCCTGACATGAACGATGCGAGTGAACAGGTATGAACAGTGATAATACTCTACTGTTCAACAAATGAAAGGAAACGTGTTACTGAAATAAAAAGACAGAAAACGAGTTATTGAAATAAAAAAGCAACATAAATTATATGATTTCACGTAATCATCCTACTGAAGGTCTCTGGAGAACGATGCCGTTCAACTGTTCAAAAAAGAACGACACTCCTGAACAATTCTCACATGTACGATGTCACCGAAATCTCTACCGAGAAGAACACTGCTGTTCACGGGAACAATTGTGGCACACAGTATACACACACACACGGTTCTTCTGGTTCCAGTCCAAGGCAGGAACATCAGGACGAGCGGAGCGACAAGGTCCCGGCTAACGGAAGGCAGCGAGAGGACGTGTTCGAGTACTGTCGGCCTCACAAGCGTGGGTCATTATCTCAACCTGGGTTGAAATCTCCAGCTAGCCCCACCAGCTGCTGTAGAAAGCGGATCATCTGTCCACACACACACACACACACACACACACACACGCAAACACACACACACACACACACACACACACACACACATAATTGGTACAGCAAATAAGACGAGTCATTCTAGCCTAAAATCTGTCTTCGATGCTTCATCACTCGTTATAATCCTGAAGAACAAATAGGCCTTTCCCCCTCTTACGGGGATGAGAGAGGAATTTCTTAATCACGTGCGCGAGTCGCTGGCGAGATGATTTTCCCGGGGGATTTACGAATCGTGTGTCTGTTTTCATTTCAGGACTCCTCCGAATCTGCTGAAGGTATATAGAATAGCATATACCATCAAGAAGGCTTTTCTTTCACTACACCTCATTACAGTATCAGTGGGCCATGGAGAAACTCAGAGACAAATGAGAGGTATAAAACCAACTAGTTTTTTTTGTGTGTAACCAAAAATATTTATTTTATCTCATAGTTTCTGTTATGAGCGTCTCAGGACCCCTCAATGCTCCTAATTCAATGAGACATTCAAGGCCGATTAAAAACATCAAACGTCATGGAAGTACACCACATATCGTTCTCACGTTCGTGTGGTTAACCTTAGCGCCAAATTTAAACTAGTTGGTGCTCGAAGGGTTCGTGAACGGAAAACGGAGACCTGGCAACGCGGCTTGTATATTTTTTTCTCTATCATGAACCACATATCTGTCTTGTTTTTTTTTTTCACCTCGTATCTTCTGAAGGTTTTCATAGTATGAAAAACAGCTCAGGAATTCCGTCCAGTGAGGAGGTCGGCCTTCCGTTACGCATGCCACACTGCCGCAGGGGGGGTGGGAGGAGGAGGGGGTTTAGAATTCTTGCATATTGCGTCACATCCTTTGCGTTTAGATGCGAGTCATGTAGGACGACGTAAAAAAAAAAAAGTGCGGTAAAAGACGAATGAGGCGGAAAAAGAGAAGAAGAGGAAGCAACACCGCGTCGGATGGAGAGCAAATCTGCTGAAGTAGGGCGAGATGGTTTATGGTGAGTTCCCCTGGAGATCTAAGCTACGTGCGACCTCCAGTAGATGTAGTAGAGACGTGTGAGACAGACGTTGAGACGTGTTGACCTACAGTAGACGTAGAGATGTGTGACCTACAGGAGACGTACAGACGTATGACATACAACAGACGTAGAGACGTGTGACCTACCGAGAGAAGTGTGACTAAAGTTGACGTACAGACGTGTTACCTACAGTAGACGTACAGACGTGTGAGCTACAGTACATCAACAGACGTAGAGCGGCAGTCCCGTAGCTGCTGGGGCGCGACATGATGTTCACTGCTCACGTAGACGAGGGAGATATAAACACAGAGCTCGCCAGGGTAAGCGGACGCCCCGCCGTGGTCAAGAAACCTCAAAACACTTACGTTGATGCGTCTCCTCTTCACGTACTAACTCTTCACCAAGCACCACCACTTCCCACGCCTCCCAGCCCCTCACCCACCGAAAGGAAATTCAACCAAGAGTTTTAAAGATAAATGAATTCGTGGAAGCAGCTGAGTTAACCTGAGTTCCCCAGTCACGTGTGGGGAACAAACGAAGAGTGCCCCAGCGGGGTCCTTAGCCACTTCGTGGAGGAAGCAGGAATTCATGAGTAGCTGATAAAGAAGTCATGAAAGATAATGAACATGAGAAGTGAACGTTCAGTGCCTTGATCATATGTGTCAGAGGAGGATACCTCGTGTGTGAAGGATGTGGCAGGGTTGGAGGGCTGAGGAGGCCCTCTGCTGCCTGGGGCTGTGTCCCCCCAACACCCCGACCCTCTCACTCTCCTCCCTTCCTGGACCACGTCTCTCCCACTCCACTTATTCTGAACCCCTCTTCGTTTCTCCACCTCTACACAGAATGACCCCAGCTGCTGTTCCTTCACTTCCCCCACCGAGTCTACTATCTACACGCGTCGTTATCAATCCCCCTGCCTACTCTACTCTCCAACGTCATTCCCTTCCCTTCTATAGCTACTCCATCGCCTTCATTATTTGTATGGTCTATTTCCACGATTCTAAATCCATCTATACACCCCCCTCCATCACGCTGGACTTCGTCGTAAACTGCATACAGACTCCATCACACTAGAACACTCCCTCCATCACCCTAACTACCGTCATGATCTGCGTAACATTACTGTCCTCTACAACCTCCAACACTACCACCTCCATTATCCTTCCATCCCTTCTCCACCACCCCCGCCACCATGCTACCATTGTTCCTCCATCACCATAACCGTCTCATCATCATTTCTCCAACATCACCACCATTTTACCATGGTTTCTCCACCGCCACCAATCAAGCGTGGCTCTGTCAACACTACAGTATAGATGTGCCCCACCAGAGGACTAGGAGTCCCTGCGGCGTGGCCTCCCCAACATAGGACCAGGTTCTCTGCGTCGTGGCCCCCCCACCAGAGGACCAGAGTCCCTGCGGCGTGGTCTCCCCCACCAGAGGACCAGGGCAGTCACCAGGTACCAGTGCCTCACTACTGGTAGGGCCAGCCTGGTGAGGTAAGGCCACCCGCAGTGTGCCCTGTGGCCATCCGGGCACACTTTCCCTGGCTGGCCCCAGTGCCACCCCTGCTGCTGCTGCTGCTGAACACGGCGGGCCAGGTGGTGGGGCAGAGGTGGCGGGGTAGGTAACGAACCCCGTGGCGGGGCAGGTGGTGAGTCAGGGAAGGTGGAGCAGGTGGTGGGTCAGGTGGAGGGGCAGGTGGTGGGTCGGGCAGAGGAGCAGGTGGTGGGTTAGCAGGAGGCTGGGGGGGGCACAAGTGGTGGGTGGGTCAGATGGCTGGGCAGATGGTGGGACATGTGTTTACGGCAGGTGGCAGGGCAGTGGGGCACGCGGGGCGGCAGGTGGCGGGGCGAGGCGGGGCTGGGCGGGGGTACGGCACCCCCCCCCCCACACTCGCTTCCCTCCTCCTCAGGGGTACGGGCGGGGCGGGGCGGGGCGGGGCGGTGGCATGGTCCCTCAACCCACCCGCTCCCCTCCCCTCTCGGGTGGTCAGGCCGGGCCGGGTGTGGTGGGGGGGGGGCGACCCCTCCTCCTCCTCCCCTCCCCGGGTTGGGTGGGGGACGCCCCCTCCCTCCGCCCCTCCCCCGCGGGTGTAACATTCCTGGGCAGGACCCCGGTAGTGGGACCCTGGGCCGTAGGCCTGGCCAGGGCGGGCCTGCGCCGCCCCCGTGCTGGCGGTGGTGGGAGGGCGGCCCTGGGCGGCCCCGCCACACCCTCCCCCCTACCACTGCTGGGGCACCGCGGGGGTCGGCCACACCGCCCTCCTATCCTCCCCTACCCACACACTGCCCCACCCTACGCTGCCCATCCCCCCCCCCTCTCCAACACTCCCTACGTTCCTCCACCACCACCACCACCACCACCCTAACACTACCTCCACCACTATCTCCCACCACCTATCTCCAACATTAACTCACAAGTACCCGGAACTGGGGGTTGGAGGAAAGAGAGACATCTGCCCCTCCTCAGAAAATGAGAAAATAACACAATTCTTTATCCATTTAGTGTACGTACAAATCCACATGGCTTTAAATAACAGTTCACAATGCATACGACACCGGAGTTTCACGACCAACTAAAACACATTATGGAGTGCTTCCTAGCCCATCATACCTAAGGGTCGTCCCGTCGTGCTCAAAAGTCGTACCGTAGTGTTCAAGTGTCGTACCGTCGTGCTCTAGGATCGTACCGTCGTGCTCAAGGAGTCGTATCGTCGTGCTCAAGGAGTCGTACCGTAACGCTCAAAGGGTCGTAGCGTCGTGTTCAAGTGTCGTACCGTCGTGCTCTAGGATCGTACCGTCGTGCTCAAGGGGTCGTACCGTCGTGTTCAAGTATCATCGTACCGCCGTGCTCTAGGGATCGTACCGCCGTGCTCGAGAGGTGAACGAGACAAACGTGTGGACTCCCAGTCACTGCGAACTAACCCCGACATGGGCACTCAGCGACGACCCCTTACCACCAGCAGGTAACGTAAGGTGTGGAACTTGGATCTGCCCACGTCGCCAGAATGCACCTCAGCAGTGTGTTCACACTCGCCATTCACATACCCCTTGATAAAGGCGTCTCATTAGCATACCTGAGTTTTTGAGTAAAATATGGACCAACAGACCTTTCTCAGCTCAGGGAATCTCTCTCTCCCCCCAAAAAAAAACATAGCTTCGCTTCTTGTCAATCAAGTTGGTAGCAGAGGTGTTCTTCAGCTTCTCATAAAGATAAAAAGGTAAATATCTTTTCCCTTATCTATAACTTCCTTTAAAAATGGTTTTGTTTATCATTTTCTCTCAGCCATGAATCGTTCTCCAATTATTCTGTACACACACACACACACATGACATTCGTGTTTATCTGCGACAGACGCTTCTTACGGCTATCTTCCAAGACCATGAATCCAATCCATTGTTACAAGACCACACAGTCTAAAAGAATTTTCTAATATATCTTACAATTCATTCATATATATATATATATATATATATATATATATATATATATATATATATGAAACCGCGAGACGACATGATCTGAAAGTAGCTAGAACATCTGTCTGTGGATGAATTGGTTGATTTCTGAAAAACACAGGCGAGGATCATACTACCTGGGTGATTTTATGAAGGTAATATCTTCACAATATCTCAAAATCTTTAGAAAAAGATCATTCTGACCTCCGTCACCGGATAAATGAGAAAACCGCTAAAATGTAAGGCAGCAGTCAGGGTCACAAGTCTTGGTTGAGTTTAGGGCGGAAAGAAGTGTGTGTGTGTGTGAGTGAGGAAAAACAGGCATGGAGGCAATGAGAAGAGCGAGTGTATGGTGTAAGGGGAAAGACATTATGATTAGTCCTGTTGTGTGATTTTACTAAAAGTAAAGAGCAGCAATCCTCACAGAGAGGATTTGATGTAGGATAAATAGGGAGAGTAGAATCCCACTCTTTTCTGAAGTGGCTGCCAGTCACTCACAACTAACCACACACTAGAAGCTGAATAGGTTTCCTACATCTTTCCATCTGCCAAAGCAGACTAAAATGTTATCTAAACTAAACAAGAGCTGACCCATAAACTGATTTGGCTTCACATGACCTACTGTGAGGCAGGAAGCACAGAGGAGGTGATGAAATTGTGGTAAAATGTTGGATGTAAATGATATTCTTAACGCCCGTAAGCACAATGGTGGTGGTGGTATGATCCTTGAGCACGACGGTACTGAGCACGACGCGACGGTACGATCACTTGAACACGACGGTACGATCCTGGAGCCCGACCATATGACCCTTGAGCACGACGGTGTGATTCCTCGAGCATCACGGTACGATCCCTAGAGCACGAGGTGGCGACCCCTTTTAAACGCAACGGCAACGGGTACGCACGACGCTTGAACCTGAACGGCCGTACTACAGAATGATCACCACCCGTACGTAAACCAACAAACATCCATCTCTCCGGACGGGCAAGAATCGTCCTTCGCCTGTGCTCCGAACTGTCCTCATTCTATCCAGTAATGGCAACTCTTACTTGCATGATGAACCTTGACCAAACGTTGTGAAAGCCAGACTTGTTTACGTGCGTCCGGACGCGACCAACTCCTCTGACCTTTTCTTGGCTCGTTGGCTTTACAAGATCCAGATCTTCTTTTTCTTCTTCCAGTGCATAGCAGAGACCTCCTTGGGGAGGTCAATCGGTCCCTTTGAGTTCTAGTCTCGTCAGTAGCACAGAATCTCACACACACCCCGCACCCCCACTCCCCTTCTCTCATATTCCTTCTCCGTGGAGGTCTCCCGAAATTGTTCGAGGTAGTCGTTGGGAAGTGTTGCACGTAGTAGTGCTTGAGGGAGGTAGCCCTGGGGGTCTTGCCACAAGTAATGGCGTGGTAGTCTCGGGGGTGCTGTAAAGAGGCGGATCACGTGAACTGTGATGAGCAACGCAAGCCCTTATTTATCGCGACACATCATACCAAAAGCCAACGAACGTTCTTGCAGTAGCATAACGTTTCCAAAGATCATCTATAGCACCGGCCAGACTACCTCTTATCACTGTCCAAAGACCATCTGTAACTCTGTCCAGACTACCCCACCTTCAACATTACCTTAAAACTACCTCCTCCAGCATCGCCACCGCTACCAAATGTACAGCCAGAATACATTTGCATCGTACCAACACAACCCAAAGGTTATCTTCACCACGAACTACCCTGACAAACCTGTAAAATAAAAGATTCCCGGACATAAAACAACGGGAGGATATCATACTGCTGGAATTAATTGCCATCGACAAAATACTGCCAAAGTTGAGGACCTTCCAGCGAAAGAACGGGATATAACATCTTAAGCAATGAGACGAGATCCGTGCTTAAAGAAATCGACGTCGATTCGTTGCCTGACACGTTTACTCGAAAAGACATTCACACACAAAGACCTCTGAGACCAACAGCAACGCAATACAGAAGCCAAATTCTCTGGTGATAACCAGAGGGAACCGATCTATCTTTTATTTCAGCATCGTAAAAGAAATCGGCCTATTTTTTTTTTTCACATTCTTTCTGTACGTTATCCTTACACATAAGCAAAGCCTATCCTACATAACCTAACAACCTACCCAAACGTAACCTATCCTATCCACCCAACATTATAAACCTACATTAGGCAGCAGGAGTTTAGGCTAGGTTAGGTTAGGTTAGGTTAGGTTAGTTGTTATGGAATGCAGCTCACGGAAAAGGAGATCGAATCTGCGAGTGGACTGCAGACTGGCTCTCTTTAAATGAGGTAGCGTCCGACTGCCTGAACGTGACGAGCGAGGCTACACAAGGCTCAAGTTCTGGGACCTTATATATATATATATATATATATATATATATATATATATATATATATATATATATATATACA
>JAYMFT010114096.1:0-13430 GCA_038088735.1 Panulirus argus
AGGCTTTTCATTAAGATTTCAGCTTTAATGAGATTTGTAATGACCAGTAAATGTAGCGATATGCGGGGGGATGGGTTTTTTTCTTCGTCTGTTTCCTGGCGCTACCTCGCTGACGCGGGAAACTTTTGGAAAAGTGAAAAACAGGAGGGGAGGATTTAGATCATCCTCTATCCTGTCAAATAATATTGGCCTGTTTGTAGTGTCCGCATTTTTTTTATATAACAGTGTTTGATCTTAAAGACAGATAGATCTTACTGATGCACTTACAACTGGCCTACATCATAAGGCTCTTAAAATATTCTTTGCTAATTTTCACAACCTCAGTACTCGAGTTCCTTAAGTTTGGTTAGGGTAGGCTCTTTTAGTTGAAATCCATTGGCAGCCTTACATTTTTCTTCAGCATACTTTGACAAAGAATACTTATTGGATGAAAATAGTCAGAGGCTGTTAATTAAAACATTATGCTGGTTTCCTGGCAGTCTGCATTAAATGTTTAAACTAATGCTGATACATAAACTACTTGAAAACTTACTATCTGTATACTTTCTAGAGTATATAGTAGCACTAAGGTCACTTGCTAGGTATATCTGTAAAACCTCCAATATTAGATTCTTTTCTAAAAATCTTGAGAATCATAGCGTGGTTGAAGATACTTGGGGGAGAAGTAAACCATGCATAAGATGGAGAGAGGATGAGTGAACTCTTGAGGTCTAAAAACGAATTCAGATGCTGCTAATGGAATGACTGGAGCCGGTGTGCAGTGGAGGACTTTTCTGTGTAAACTTGGAAAAGTGAATGATATTGCTTATCTCAGTAATGACTTGCATGTACAATGAACCTTAATAATATAGGAAGCATTTTTGCAAAAATAGGAAGTCCTCATTGTTTACTGTTTTACACCACACACAAGATGAGGAAAAGTGTGTTTAAGCATTTGCTCCACCCATCAGTTGAGTAGAGTTAATATAATAAAATGTATTATATGGAGGACGATCTCATCAAAGAACTTCTCAGTTAAAAGGAGTCCACATTTCCTTACTACTGGAAGTAGTACAGCCTTTGGCAGCAGGAGCTTCTGAAAATAGGGCCTGGGCCACACCAAGTCTCTTTCTTAGAAAGGGGTCCTGGGTAATTAATAAATAAATAAATAAGATAAATATATTACAACTGACATTTAAGATAAATATATTACTACTGACATTTATGCCTTATAGTGTAAAATGCATTTAAACCATTTTAAATTTCCACAGACTTCAGCATTCAAAAGTAGCAAAAAATTTATTTGCATCCAATAGGCATCAAAATATCACCTTTTAAACAACCCATCTCATTTAATGCCAGCAAAATGGCAGAAATGTGTGGATGATATCTAAAATATTTTTGGTGTGTACTGCAATTTACTGCAGTTGCAGAAATAAATGTCAGTAGATGCTACCACAAGCAGAATTCTTGTAAGCATAACGTCTGTGCTCTAATTATATAATCAGTTTCTGGAATATATATATATATATATATAGCATAAGTCAGGGTAATGGATAAATATGTGTACTAGCCACAAAAGTTTCTACTCCTACTTTCCAACCATTTGAGTGTCATCTACCATCAAAATGCTGATATAATGCAAGCACAGGATTTGTATGTAATATTACTAGTTAAAAGACATAACAATCTCAAAAGCAGTCTGGCATGTATTTCATGGACTTGATACTACCACTGACTACCCTTCAGGTTAGTGTACAATTTTTTTACATAAGATTAGTTTGTTGATTATTAACTATCCACATAACAGCTTCCTTCCTCGACAAGTTAACAGGCATATACACTTAATCCCCTTTAAGTTGAGCATACTTTATTTAATAGTCAGTAAAACCACATTTCTTCCCCTTCTTTTTATAAGGAAAGACAAAATAAGAATATAAAATAATATGTAAATAAAAATATATATAGATTTGTTGAGGCATAAAGCAATTTTCAACAGTTTTGTACATAATGTAATGCTGTAACATTTCCAGCACAAACAAGAGACATCTTTAGAGTTGTACAATTCTAAGGCAACTTTAAAGGAGTAAATGCATCTTTGTTATATAAAGGGTACAGCAACACATCTACATCAAATGTATATATACATTTGTAACAAAGTACATAGGTACATATAAATAAAGTAATTACTGCCAAGAAAGAGATAAATTAAAAACTGTGAACTTGATTAAATACATATGACTCTAAGACCCTCTTATTGAGGACTGGTAACAACTGGAATGAACCAATGAAATAGTAGTTAGCAACTGTGCTCAAAAGCCTGTTCATGGAGAATGAATTTGCAATAACAAAAAAGGCCAACTGTATGTATATATTAGAGAAAGCTTCCAGTACAGTAGCCACCTGTACAATGTGGATTCCTGTCACCATTCTTTATCCTAAGGCCACATGCAGCACCGTATTCCAACATTAGGAAGAGGATATTATGAAGTTTTGTGATTATAACATCAGTGATAGACTAAGGGGCATTTTTTTTCCCTCTTTGTAAATAATTAACAATAACTAAGACTGTTGACAGAATAAACACTTTAAATAAAGTAAATATAACAATGAATCTAAACAGTATTGTATGTAAAGGTTTAATGGATTTTTGTTTGATTTTGTCTTCTGTAGAAATAATGGTTAAAATTTCTTTCAGAAATAGTCTCTATTTTTGTATGTTAATCAAATTATAGCTTTCCTTTTCATTATACTATATTTGCATTTCATTTATATTTAAGTAAACTGTGGTCATGAGAAAGTTTGATTGATAGGTTGTATTGTGGTTGCATTTACGTATTCAGACCACTTGGCCTCATTCCCTTGTAGTAGTGGTCTGATCACACAGGTTTCACTGTAGTTGAATTTTCATCAAGAAATGGGTATAGAACAGTTTATAATGAACTAATTAAACTTTGTCACATCCCTTGTCCAATGTAATGCTTTATACCTTATAATGTAAGGAAAAGATTTCTGAAGAATTGCAAATAACTATGACAAAAGAGTTTGTATCTGGGAGGGCAAAAATGGGTATGTTTGAAGACATAATAATCCCAACAATGTTGTATGAATGCAAAGCATAGGCTGTAGATTAGAATGTACGGAGGAGGATGCAGGTGTTGGAAATGAAAAGTGAGGAAAAAATGTGGTGTGAGAGGGTTGATTGAGTACATAAAGAAAGGTTAAGAAAGGTGTGGTACTAAAAACAGTGCAGTTGAGAAAGCTTGAGGGTGAGCTAAAATAGTTTGGACATACGGATATGGAGAGAATGAGAGAAGAGAGGTAGACAAAGAAGATAAATATGTCAGAAGTGGAGGAGACAAAGAGGAGAAGACGATTAATGAGATGGTAGTTTGGAGTGAAAAAGATTTTTAGTGCTTTAAGTCCAAACATGCAGGAGGGTGAAAGACATACACAACATAAAGTGAATTAGAGAGATGCACTATAAAGGGGGCGAGGTGCTGTCAGTGGACTGAACCTGGGTATATGAATCACCCAATGGACACCACAGAAAAGTCTGTATGACCTGGTTCTGAATTGAGGATGTGGTTTTGGTGCACTACACATGACAGGTGGTGAATATATACGAATAAATGAGACCTTTTCTTAGTTTGTTCCTGGAACTACCTTACACATGCAGGAAATGGTGAACAAGTATGAAAGAAAGATGAAATTGAATCTTAGTGGAACATAAACAAATATCTCATGTGTTTGCTCTGCATTTGCTGATGTTATAATTGAATTCAGAATTCAAAAGCAATTCTGTTTCATTAAAAAATTTCAGATTGCAGCACTTAAAAACATATAACAGTAGCACAATGCTGTAATGACCAGAATTGGATTTGTCAACGGGGACTAAAGATGCTTACTTCTGTCTTAGTAAAGAGAGAAATCACTTTATTTGCACTTGCCTATGTAATTTGTATTTAAAAATTTCATATTATTTTCTTTTCCTTTAGAAATAACAAAAATATATAAATCTGAGATCTAAAGTACAGTGCATTGATATATCCATAAATTTTACAGCATATGCATAAATATGATTCCCTCCACATGCTACAATGCTAATAGTAAACCATGGCATAAATATATTTCTGCGTACCCAAATCTCTAAAATGAATACAACCATGTAAATAATATAGGACAACATCCAAATGTTATTACAAATCATAAACACTTTTTTATACAATTCAAATTTTTAATCACTGTTAGTGTATCATGTTTGTACTTGCCATTTACTGGGGTCAAAATAAATACCAAATGTAAAGCATTTGGCATTATTTACAATACTGTGTTAACATACACAGTAGAATAAGTATTGTAGCATGCCTACTGCAGTAGAGTTTAGCACTCTGCTCATTTTAGTTGCAGCAAGTCTCTCAAAGCTAAGTTTGGGTAAATGGCCAATTAAAAGGAGAAGCAACATTATACATGCTGGTATGTTTTCTATGCAGTTTACTATTGGTAAATATACTACATTTTCTTGCCATTCTTGGGTTACAGTGTTTCTTATGCAAATACTCAATTTATTCATAATTCTAATTACTTTGTGACAATGTTATTCACTAATTTATTTTGGTTTATCAGTACACAAATACTTATGATTCAAAAGTTTTTCTAATATTTCAACCAGCCCTATTTTGGCTCCTTGCAGCTCATCCCATTAATTACCCAAGGTTAAGTATAATATATATCAAAGGTGAGCAAAATTTTCTAGGGAAAAAAAAAAAATCTCCTTTCCAAGACTCTATCCTTCTGAGCAACAAGCAAATTACCAAGTATTAACATCTTCCTAGGGTTACAAGCCTATGATTAAGTATATGCTACATCCTTATAGCCATCAATCATATGCTACTTTAAACAGACTTTGAAGTGCCCCAGATTCAAAGTAGTTACCAAAAAATCATAAAATTTGGGTTGTATTTTCAGTCCCCATCAAATTTAAGAAAATATCATTGTGCTCAGGATTTGTTGCAATCACATCCAAGATCAGAACTAAGCTAACCCTTCTTGCATCTAAGAATGCTCACTCTTAATTGGCAGGTGTAAAATATAACTGATCAATTAATCTTACCTCTGTTTTCTTTAAGATTTGCATATAGATATTGCTCTGCCTTTATTCTCTTTACCTCTAATATCTTACAAGTACATGAAAATCCACAATTCCTATACAGCTTCAAGTATTCAGTTTAAATATCATTTCCTGTCACATAATTAAGCTGTACCACCACCACTTTTCCCTGCTAGTTTCTTTGTTTTTTGTCTTCCTAGATCTGCTCACTTCCACAAAATTTACAAAGATTACATAGCCTGCTGAAGAAATTCTCATTTTCATGTCTTGCTTGTTATATCATTTTAAAGCCCAAAAGAGCAATTAAAGGGATAAAATGTCCCTAGTCATTGGGCAGTGCCTTTTCTTATTAGCCTCATTCATTATGCATGCTAATATAACAGTTAGCCATACAATCTAAACCTCACAATTTATGGTTCTACATATTTTCTCATGTTCCCAATGACACACTAGGCAAAAGCTTCGCTTACACAACAGCTGATCACAATATGCATAAAAAAAGCTGTAGTAACTAACATTGTTTCACCGTGGTTCAGCATTTACTATTAAACAAACACAACTTCACTTTAAAGGCTCTAAATTGTATTCCTTGTACACTGAAATAACCATTACCCTTTTACAGACATCAGTTACATGAACAATTTTCCATGCTTCTCTACAAACTTTCCATATCCACATAAGTACTGCTTTATCACCACTCTGTACTATCTCAATCACTGTTCCATCACAATCTGGAATTTTCTATTATTTTAGCTGTTCTAATGCTCTTTACCTCCACCAGAATGTTTTCCATTACCTCATACCTATTGTGCTATTTCCTGATTAATCCAAATCTATCAATAACCATACATTGTATATCATATCCTTATCAGTTGTATAATCTCTATACATTTTACATACTTTTTGAAACAAGCTGCTCCCAAACTTGAGTAAAACATACATACTTTTCACACACACATCCCTTCTGCACCAATGCCATCTTCCCAAATATTTATCGCCAAGGCCTCTTAACCTCAAGGGCCATAATGATTATCAGATATTAAGTTCAGGCAATGAGACTCAGATCCGAGTCAAGAATCCTTCCATATTTCCTTTCACAAACAACCATCAAAAGCTGTTCTTACCATATTGAGGTTATGTTCTTTTATTGCAGAAATCTTTGGAATCATCTTAAAAATCATACTTTTAACCCTTTCACTGTGGCAGATTCTCAAATATTATAAAAAATATCTCTTAAGTTTGTTGTTAGGTAAACTTAAACATAAATCTTTGAATAAAATGATATAAAACTCAAACTGGTGAAACACTGGCAACATGTGCTTTGCACCCTTCAACTTATGATATACTTCTCCTTAAGGCATATGAGGTTGCATATGGTTGTTTTCTGTTTACTCCTGATCTAATACTCTTGTTCTCTTTAGCTACCTATCTTCAGCCAAAAAAATTTTCCATAGACCTTTAAGGTTCAGTCTGGTTCTCCAGAAATATTCTCCTATGTTTTAAACCAACAATGAGTTCTGTTTCTGCCTAATGGGTATCAAAGTGTCCGCAACATGCGAATTAAATTTAAGATAAATTCATAATTCATCTGTACACAGAATATGATTTGTTCCCTGAAGATCATAATACCAAATTCAAAAGGTATGAAATAGTAGGTGTTCTGTTACACAGTACAATTTTCTTTCAGTTTCTTCTAAGAAAAGGGCCATTGCAAAATGTCATGCAGCAATGTTTATATTAAATTGTTACTAATCATTGTCATTCTTTTCCCCTGACTTTTTCATCCTCTTTTAAACATTTTTAAAGTAGATTCTAAAATGTAGAAACATATATTGTTACATGCTACAAGAGCTCTAAAGGCTTTTTTGTAAACTTCATAAAAGCAGCCACATAGATCTCTCTTGGTAATGGGATTTATGTACTGATCATTTGTGATGAATAACATTTAAAACTCCACTGTGACTGAAGCCATGAATTTTCTGGTATCTTGTGTTTGGAAATCCCAGGTGGCCCCCTTGAAGACTGTGTAATTAGTTGTCGACTTGTTAAAGAAGCTGGCAGCCTTATATTCTGCAGAGTCAAATCAAAACAATCCCTCTACTCTTAAGTAAAGTTTTGTATCCCTTAAAAATTAGGTTTTAGTTGTGATGTCAAATGGGAACTGTTCTCCGGACTCACTCTCTCTCACCCTCAGTCACACATACACTATCTGTTCATTTTGGGATCTCATTTTCCTCATATACTGTTAAGGATGCTTTTCCTAAAGTTTTCTTCTGTACCTTAAACTATTTTATCTGTCTGTGTATATCTCTGACACCTGTTCCCTCCAGGAAGTCCCATTGCATCAAGGGAGTGGCCATGGCAAAAGAGCTTCCTCTTATCCCTGTCCTTACATGCCTTCCTTGCATACATCATTCATCATGGTGGCAGTTTCGTAACCAATGAGATTAGGTGCTGCTATTGTGATAGGCTCAAGGGAAAATTTTCAAATTTCAGTACCTTGAGGGGATATTCTAGATTTTTAGATTATCCAAGTCTCGCCCTGCCTTCTCATGGTAACCTCATTATTACAACCTTAGGGGTGGAACTAAACAGGTAGGCATTGCCCATCTCCATCAAGAAAACAGTAGTGGTACTTTTCGTTTTAAATTCAAACAAACACTTGAGGTGTGCTTAGGTTTTTAGTTTTACAGACAATTTGGGAGCTTCTCTGCCTCTAGAAACACTGCACTACAGTTGCCCTCTGCCAAAGGCATGTCAAGGGTGAGGCACAAATGGATAAGAAGCAGTATGATCTATTCTTTCTCTTTCAAGCTGATGCTGGTATTGTCAGAAGCAATCCTTCGAGATCAATACAGCACCTACTGTAATGCAGAGAGACTTTTCTGTGGATAGTGGAATGGTCACTCTTGTGGACTTTTTCTTCCTCTATCCCTTCTTTCATGATATAATGGACTAGTTGAAAGATAAGGGAGGGAATCAGCAAGAAGATCCAATCACTGGCTTCACTGATCTGGCAGGAATTACATTCTAGGTTAGCTCTTCACAGGCATTGAAAAGAACAAATATCTGAAAAACCCATAAAAAATATTCCAATTGACCAAATATTTTCCTTCACATTAGGGTTAGAATTTTCCTAATTTTTTTAAATCTTGACAAATTCCTTAGCTAAAAAATGCTTCAGCTATCTTGCTGCAAAGTTAACAAGTGCACACCATAGCTTAAAGGAATTTGCCAAATTTCAAATTTCATTTAACTACAGTTTCATTCGACCAAGATCTAGAATGATATGTAGAGTCCAATCCAAACAAGCTGTTCTCGTTTTACATGCAACTTTGAGTATGTTTTCAATAGGCTACTCCTAAAAGCTTTACCAAAATCAACAGCAGTAGGAGATATCAATAAGAGATCATTGTAAAAAAATCTCATATTTGTCTTCAGTACATACTGATGATGAAATGCAGAAAGCTTCAGTACTTGGTTCTGCCCCAACATATACAACCACCAAAAATGGCAGAAGGTACTGGAAATGTCTCTATCTAGACAAGTCACATGTAACAGTAAGGCTGCTGATAGGAAAAAGAAAAATCTTTATATTTCAATCTTGAAGAAAAGTGGCTGGGTAAGGAGGAACTGTACACCCTTTTTGCTGTAAAAGTTTTTGAGCTGTCCAAGTGCCACAATCCAAACACTTATCAAGGGAATGTCTTGTACTCAGGGCAGCCAAAAACCCTCCAACAAAAGAATCACCAGCACCAGTTGTATCTACAATATCTTTTGGCAAAACTGGGGGTACTGGATGTTCTCGAATTTCATGATTACGCACATACAAAATGGGACTTGGACCCTTAGTCACTACCACCAATTTTTGCTTTTTTGGTTTTTCATAACATAAGGAACCACTGGAATCACTACAATGACCATTACTAATACCATTGCATACAACTGTGGTCCCATTAATGCTGTCATTCTCATGACTAATGTTATCTGAACATATCTTCAAGGACTCAAGATTGGCTCCCTCTTTCAAAGTTTCAGGCACAAACTTCATTTCATCCTTTACTATTTTCTCCTCACCTCTAATTGCCTTCAATACCTGTAAGATATCATGTGATATATTGTCGAAGTTATTCTTGTGACATGAAGACATTTTCTCAATGTCAACAAACTTGTCCAAGGTTTTATATTCTTCTACATAACCAAAAAGGATATCCACATACGGTAGAAGTTCTGCTAATTCATTAGGATGATTTTCACACACGTAGCTTCCACACAGATTGAACACAAAGGTTTTCTTGTGTTTCTGAGCATACTTGGCAACCTGAAAAAGAGAAAATTTTGTTGGTCTATGTTAAACTACTTTGATGACAAAATGTGGATTAATTGGAAATCATTTCATGATAGCTGGAACAGTGAATGGGCTCTGGTTTTGGTGCATTATACATGACAGCTCGAGAGTAGTTGTGAGCAAATAGGAAATAATGAGCAAGTGCTAACAAAATAGGGTGAAAAAAAAGTTGCACACCAAAAGAAATTTACTGTGAAGAATAAAATGCTAACCATTTGATTAATGCCTGGAGCTAGGCACATAGGCTCAAGTTGTTCAGTTAACATACAAATGAACATGTTAAAATTTACAAAATCATTAACAGGAGGCCTTATCCCTAAGCAAAGGTATCTAAACTCTCAGTAAACAAAAGCTTGTGTCCTGCAACTGTTTCCCAACTCTGACAATAGGCTGCCTCAATAAATCAGTTTAAATTATAATAACCAGATCAGTAAGTCACAGACTATACCAAAATAATAACTTTTGGTAATACCAAAATAATAACTTTTGGTACAATAATGATAAAAAATTGCTCATCCTCATGCTGCATGGTAAAATGAGTTTAACCAATCTCATCAGCCAAGTAGTACACAAGCATGCTGGCAGACATATAACTTTATTGCAAAACTGATTAGGAGATATAATATCTGCACTTGCTGAGGAGCTATATAACAACAATATTTCTTACCGTACACGAATAATTTTACTAAAACAAAAAACCCTCCTAAAATCACCCTTTTTTATATGCCTAGGGGGTGTGTGGTTGCTAGGAATTGACACAATGGTGTCAAAATAATCCCAAAATGAAATACAATTAAAATTTATCAAATAAAGAAAACAAGTGGTCGATGTCAAGTAAACATAAAAGCCCACAATCAATGAAACCATCTAGTGGGTTACCACTTCATGGTTTCATCTCTTTATTTCCCAACACTTATCAGTATTGACATTACTACTTACCTGTAACATTTTCAGCTGTACTTCTAACTAACAAACCCTCAATAGCTTCTTAAAAAGAAAATTACGAACATTAGAGAGGTGGCTGAAATAAGCCAGCCATTTTCAAACCGGTTTGTTATAATTTTGCACAAACAAATGACATTATGCAGCTCAGGCTATTTTAAGGATATGGCTAGAGAACTGAGGCAGGTATTTACCAAATAATGTATATAATTATGATCTACGAAGTGGATAAAACAAGTGACATAAATGAAATCATTTAATGGACATTTTTTCCATCATTCCTTTGTGAAAAAAGGGTAAATGCTGATCTAAAAGTAAGTTTTGATATTTTTATGCCATAGCAAGCATTGATACATATTCAGACACTACTCTGGAGTTAGATAAAAAGTATAACATGCATGAAGTGTGAAAAAAGTGAAGCTGTAATTCAACAAAAATGCACACACACTACATAGAGCTGTTTAATCACAATGCTAATGTAAAAGTTCTAAGAAAGACATTGAGAATCACATATTTACAAAGGAATCTCTCCTAACTACTGGAGGTAAATTCACCAAAGACAATAACATACCTGTATAGCTGTACTGAAACTATGGGTGATGAAATATCCTTCTACATATATGAATTCTGCTTCTTCTAATAGATGAAGGAAAGATGGATTGAAAACATGTTCAGGCTTGCATATGTTTGCAGCTCCTATGTCAGCACACAAGCATCGATAAGTTCCTAAAACAAGTGCCATACATGTCCCTGTGGGCTGATCCTCTACTTCCACAAACCTGCAACAAACAGTGTGGAAGGGGTAATTCAACTATGTTCCTAATGGAACATCAAATTTTGCACTATTTATAGAATCACGTAGAAAGAATTGTCCTGAAATTAAGTATAAGTTATCCGTCAAGAATGCTGAAAAAATGAATGTTCCAGTTTAAGTCTTAAGCCAAAATTGGGTGATTTCCTTATCCTGCTTTATCAATAACCACATCAAATGGTTAACTGAGAAGTTAATGCAGGATATGTGACTCAATGATTACTGTAACATATATAAGGGAAAGGATAAGGGAAAGGACAGTCACAAGCATTATTGTTTACAGATGAATCTGTTTTGTTAGCTGTCAGTTAAAGAAAACTGACAGAGATTTGAAAGTGAATGAAGACCTCACATCTATATGTAGTGTGAGAGGAGTAATATTTCCAAATATGTTACTGTTACTCACCATCAATGTTGTATCTCTATGAAATAAGAGTATAGTCACACTGAATGTAAGTAGCAGTAATCGAAAAATTCCATTTTTTCAGTTGTCTTTTCTAAATCTTTAATGAATTCCTAAAATACCCTGAAGTAATTCTGTCACCCTAAGGAGGTAAAGGTAATAACATCCCTTAACCCTTTAACTGCTCTGGGAATCAAATGACACATCACATAGCAGCTGCTCTGCACATCCTATAACATTTTCTTGGTTCCTGCCATGATATAAAATCACACGTGTTTGTTTTCCAGTTACCCATACATATCACTAGAAGCCTACCGCCAGAGCTAAAAAAAAAATCACATCTAAATCATGAGAGATGACATATGCATCAACTTGGCATTATGCCTGTAATATGTAAATAACATATATGCTTAATGCTTATAACGTGAAATGATGCCTGGCGAGAAACCAGAAAGTATGCTCTGTGTTTAGGTGAATATAGTGTGAAATTATGACTGGAAAAAATTCATAATTCTCATATACTCCACAGCATAGACATGCATGCACCATGTCCCAGCTCACCTATTCCCCTGTCTACTCTTCATCTTTCCAGAATGATATAAAAGGAAATATAACGATTTTAGGGTAATTTCCTTACTTTTGGATGATTTGTAGTCTGTAAAGATCTTTCTTTTTTCCCACACAGGGGGAGGATCACTTCTAAAGAGCAATGCAGTTTGGGGGTTAAGATTAATTAATGTGGAGAAAAAGTAACAGAAATGTACCTGTGAATTCAGTCAGTTTTAGAGGTCACAAACATATCCAAGCATATCCAAGGAATGAGACAAACATGCCAAGTGAAATTCTTTTTTCATGGTCTCAATCACAGTGCCTAATAATATGAAGGACAAATTCCTACATTATGATTAAGCCAATCCTAAGGTACTGGCCTACCTTGTGACAACTCCACTTTCTTCTACAATCTTGGAGAGTCTTTTGGCTTGTTCATCCTTACCAATTCCCCCAACAAAGGCAACTCTGCGTGGCTCACCCAGCACCCAACAAAAGATACGAGAAGAGTTGAGAGAACACCCTCCTGCAGTGTACTCAACAGGGTACCTGAAAGGTTAAAAAAAAATCTTCACTTCATGAAAAATTTCAGTGGGGGGGGGGGGGATGAGCATCAAGCCTTGGAAAATATCTCACATGGACCCTCAACTGATAACCTATATGTTTATGTGAAACAGACTTTCACACTAACAAAGTGATTCTTACTTTTTCACTGCACATTAAGTTAATTCATTAAGACCATCATCTTGATTCGCATTACCTCCAAACACAGAATGCTTCCATTGCATCTGATCCTCAGTCACATCTTTTTCATCTGAAAATCTCTAGCTCAAATAAATTTAAAGTGTACCAATCCATTTCTTCCTAGGTCTACTTTTCCTATTAGTTTGTCCTACTGTGCTACACCTTCCCCCACATTGGTCACCCATTTAGTGTAAACGTAAAGTAACATAACTCAGATTATGAAACTGGTAATTTACCACCAGAAAGCTAGGCCTTGCTGTAGCACAAATTTGAATCATGAACTTAAAAATTTCGAATGTAGAAACAAAAATCTTCAAACCTTGTTTAATTAAAAGTAAATGAGAGTAATAATGAAAAGACATCATTAGTCATTAAAACTAGAGTATGGATTATGATCCACTCCTAAATAAAAGGAGTGTCTCAAGTACAAACAGCCTCCTTTACATATATATATATATATATATATGTATATATATATATATATATATATTATCCCTGGGGATAGGGGAGAAAGAATACTTCCCACGTATTCCCTGCGTGTCGT
>JAYMFT010114107.1:0-13430 GCA_038088735.1 Panulirus argus
TACTGCTAGAGCCCTCCCTCTCATTGGCAGTAGAGTCAGGCTGAAACCCGGAGATTCTTAGCACCCCATGACGCTGGTGTGTTTTGGTGTATAGGTTCTGGAGTGTGTTAGTGTGTAGGTCCTGGTGCGTGATGGGGTGTACGTCCTGGTGTTTGTTGGTGTGTACAATCGGTGTGTGGTGGTGTGTAGGTTCCGCTATGTGGTAGTTTGTGGGTCCTGGTGTGTGTCGGTGTATAGGTTCTGGAGTGTGTTGGTGTGTAGATCCTGGTGCGTGATGCTGTGTATTTCCTGGTGTGTGTTGGTGTGTATGTCCTGTTGTGTGGTGGTGTTTAAGTTCTGATGCGTGATGGTGAGTAGGTCCTGGTGTATGTTGGTGTGCAAGTCGTGTTGTGTGTTGGTGTGTAGGTTCTGGTGTGTGAGGGTGTGTCGGTCCTGGTGTGTGGTGGTTTGTATGTATTGGTGTGTTGTGGTGTGTAGGTGCTGGTGTTTGATGGTGTGTAGGTCCTGGTGTGTGGTGGTGTGTAGGTCCTGCTGTGTGGTTGTCTGTAGTACGTGATGTGAGATGGCGTGCATGACCAGCAGTGTGGTAAGGTGTTGGACTTGGTGTGTGGTAGTGTGTAGGTCGTGGTGTTTGATAATGTGTAGGACTTGGTGTGTGGTAGCGTTTGGGTCCTAGTGTGTGATGGGGTGAAGGTCCTGTTGTGTGTTGGTGTGTAGGTCCTGGTTTGTGATGGTGTGGAAGTCCTGGTGTGTAATGGTGTATAGGTCCTAGTGTGTGATGGTAAGTAGGTCCTGGTGTGTGATGGTGCGTAGGTCCCAGTGTGTTATGGTAAGTAGCTCTTGGTGTGTGAGGGTGTGTAAGTCCTGGTTTGAGATGGTGTGTAAGACCTGGTATGTGATGGTGTGTAGGCCCTATGTGTGATGGTGAGTAGGTCTTGGCGTGTGAGGGCTTGTGGGTCCTGGTTTGTGATGGTGTGTAGGACCTGGTGTGTGATGGTGTGTAGGATCTAGTGTGTGGTATCGTTTTTGTCCTAGTGTATGGTAGTGCATATATCCTGGTGTGTGATAATGTGTAGGACCTGGTGTGTGGTAGCGTTTGGGTCCTAGTGTGTGGTGGTGTGTAGGTCCTGTTTTGTCATGGTGAGTAGGTCTTGGCGTGTGAGGGTGTGTAGGTCCTAGTGTGTGATGGTGAGTAGGTCCTGGTGTTTGATGGTATGTAGGTCCTGGTGTGAGATAGTGAGTAGGTCCTGGTGAGTGGTAGCGTTTGGGTCCTAGTATGTTGTGGTGTGTAGGTCCTGGTGTGTGATAATGTGTAGGACCTGGTGTTTGGTAGCGTTTGGGTCCTATTGTGTGGTGGTGTGCAGGTCCTGTTATGTGATGGTGTGCAGGTCCCTGTGTGTGATGGTGTTTAGGTCCTGGTGTGTGATAGTGTGTAGGTCTTGGCGTGTGAGGGTGCATAGGTCCTGGTGTTTGATGGTGAGTAGGACCTAGTGAGTGGTAGCGTTTGGGTACTAGTATCTTGTGATGTGTAGGTCCTGGTGTGTGATGGTGTGTAGGTCCTGGTGTGTGATAATATGTAGGTCTTGGCATGTGAGGGTGTGTAGGTCCTGGTGTATGATGATGTGTAGGTCTTGGTGTGTGATGGTGAGTAGGCCTTGGCGTGTGAGGGTGTGTAAGTCCTGGTGTGTGATGGTGAATAGGTCTTGGCGTGTGAGGGTGTGTCGGTCCTGGTGCGTGATGGTGTGTATGACGATGTGTGATGATGTGTATGACACGGTGTGTGGTGGCGTTTTTGTCATTGTATATGGTGGTGTATAGATCCTGGTGTGTGATAATGTGTAGGACCTAGTGTGTAATAGCGTTTGGATCCTAGTGTGTGGTGGTGTATAGGTCCTCGTGCGTGATGGTGTGTAGGTCCTGGTATGTGATGGTAAGTAGGTCCTGGTGTGTGATGGTGTGTAGGTCCCGGTTTGTGATGGTAAGTAGGTCTTGGAGTGTGAAGGTGTGTAGGTCCTGGTTTGAGATGGTGTTTAGGACCTGGTGTGTGATGGTGAGTGGGTCCTGGTATGTGATGGTATGTAGGCCCCTGTGTGTGACGGTGTGTAGGTCCTGGTGTGTGATGGTGAGTAGGTCTTGGCGAGTGAGGGTGTGTAGGTCCTGATGTGTGATGGTGTGGAGTACCTGGTGTGTGATGGTGTGTAGGACCTGGTGTGTGGTAGCGCTTTTGTCCTAGTATATAATGGTGCACAGATCCAGGTGTGTGATAATGTGTGGTACCTGGTGTGTGGTAGCGTTTGGGTTCTAGTGTTTGGTGGTGTGTAGGTCCTGGTGTGTGATGGTGTGTAGGTTCCGGTGTGTGATGGTAAGTAGGTCTTGTTGTGTGAGGGTGTATAAGTCTTGGTTTGAGATGGTATGTAGGACCTGGTATGTGATGGTGTGTAGGTTCCTGTGTGTGATGGTGAGTAGGTCCTGGTGTGTTACGGTGAGTAGGTCCTGGTGTGTGATAATGTGTAGGTCCTGGTGTGTGATGGTGTATAGGTTTTTGTGTGTGACGGTGAGTAGGTTCTGGTGTGTGATGGTGTGTAGGTTCGTTTGTGTGTTGGTGTGTACACCCCTTTGTGTGGTGATGTGTAGGTCTTGGTGTGTGGTGGTATTATAGTCCTGGTGTGTTTTGGTGTTTAAGTCCTGGTGCGTGATGATGTGTAGTTCCTGGTGTATGTTGGTGTGTAGGTCCTTGTCTGTGGTGGTGCGCAGGTCGTGGTGTGTTTTGGTGTATAGGTCCTGGTGCCTGATGGGATGAAGGTCCTGATTGTGTTGGTCTGTATGCCCTGATGAATGATGGTGTGCAAGTTCTGGTGTGTTTTGGCGTATAGGACATGGTTTGAGATGGTGTATAGGACTTGGTAGGAGTTGGTAAGTACGTCCTGGTGAGAGGAAGTGTTTAGGTCCTCGTTTGTGATGGTGTGTAGGTCCTGGTGTGGGTTGGTGTGTAAGTCCATTTGTGTGTTGGTACGTATTTTCTGGTTTGTGGAAGTGTTTCTTCCAGGTTTGTATTCTGTTTGTACGTGCTGATATGTGGTGGTGTTTAGGTCCTGGTGTGTGGTGGTTTGTAGGACATGGTTTGTGATGGTGTTTAGAACATGCTGTTTGTTGGTGTGTACGTCCTGGTGTGTGTTAGCTTGTAGTTCGTGGTCTCCGATGGTATGTAGGTCCTGGTGCGTGTTGGTGTGTACGCCCTGGTTTGTTGTTGTGTAGGTCTTGCTATGTGGTAGTTTGTAGGTCTTGGCGTGTGTTGGTGTGTAGGTCCTGGTGCGTGATGGTATGTATTTCCTGGTGAGTGTTGGTGAGTAAGTCCTTGTGTATGTTGGTGTGCATGTCGTGGTGTGCGTTGGTGTGTAGGTCCTAGTGTGTAGAAGTGTTTAGGTCCTGGAGTGTGGTGGTGTGTAGGTCCTGGTGTATTGTAGTGTGTTGGTCCTGGTGTGTGGTGGTTTGCAGGACATGGTTTGGGATGGCGCGTTAGACTTAGTGTGTGTTGGTAAGTACGTCCTGGTGAGAGGAAGTGTTTAGGTCCTGGTGTGTGTTGGTGTGTAGGCCCTGGTGTCTGGAAATGTTTTTTTTTTTTTTTTATGTACTGGTGTGTGGGTCCTAGTGTGTGGTTGTAGTAGGTCCTTTTGTGTGGTGGTGTGTAGGACCTGGTGCGTGATAGTGTGTAGGTTCTGGTGTGTGTTGGTATGTACGCCCTGGTGTGTGTTAGTATGTACGCCCTGGTGTGTGTTAGTATGTACGCCCTGGTGTGTGTTGGTGTGTAGGTCCTGGTGTGTGGTGGTGTGTAGGTCCTGTTGTGCGTTTGTTTGTACTCCCTGGTGTGTGGTGGTGTGTAAGTCCTAGTGTGTGGTTGCATGTTCGTCCTTTTGTGTGGTGGTGTGTAGGACCTGGTGTGTGTGTAGTTTTGTGTAGAACGTGGTGCGTGAAGGTGTGTACGTCCTGGAGTGTGTTGGTGGGTACGTCCTAGTGTGTGGTGTGTCTTGGTCTGTGATGGTGCGTAGGACCGGGTGTGTGTTGGCGTATATGCCCTGGTTCGTGGTGGTGCTTTGGTCGTGGTGTGTGTTTGTGTGTAGAACCAGGATTGTGGTAAGGTGTTGTACCTGGTCGTTGGTAGTGTGTAGGTTTTGGTGTGTGTTAGTGTATAAGTCCTTCTGTGTGGTGGTGTTTTGGTTCTGGTGTGTGGTGTAGTGTAGGTCCTGGTGTGTGGTGGTGTTTAGGTCCTGGTGTGTTATGGGGTGTAGGTCCTGGTATGTGTTGGTTTGTAGGTCTTGCTGTGAGGTGGTGTTTAGGTCCTTGTGCGTATGGTGTGTAGGTCCTAGTGTGTGTTGGTCAGTAGGTCCTTCTGTGTGGTGGTGTGTAGGTCCTGGTGTGTGATGGTCTTATTTCCTGCTATGCGGAAGTGTTTAGGTCCTGGTTTGTATTGGCGCATGCGTCCTGGTGTGTGGTGGTGTGTAGGTCCTTGTGTGTAGTGGTTTGTGGGACATGGTTTGTGATGGTGAGTAGGACTTAGTGTGTGTTGGTATGTACGTCCTGTTGTGTTTTGCTTTGTAGGTGTTGGTGTGGGATGGTTTATAGGTCCTGGTGTGTGTTGTTGTGTCCGACCTGGTGTGTGGTGGTGTGTAGGACCTGGTGCGTGATGGTGTGTAGGTCCTGATGTGTGGAAGTATTTAGGTCATGGTGTGTGGTGGTGCGTAAGTCATAATATGGGGTGGTGTGTAGGTTCTGGTGTGTGGTGGTAAGTCCTGCTGTGTGGAAGATATTTGGTCGTGGTGTGTGGTGGTGTGTAAGTCATGGTGTGTGGTTGTGTGTAAGTCCTGGTGTGTGGCGATTTTAAGGTTCTGTTGTATGGTGGTGTGTACATCATGGCGTGTGGAAGCGTTTAGGTCCCTGTGTCTGGTGGTATGTAGGTCCTCTTGTGTGGTGGGGTGTAGGTCTTGGTGTGTGTGTGGTTTTTTGTAGCACGTGGTGTGTGAAGGTGTTTTTGTCCTGGAGTTTGTTTGTGTGTAACTCCTGGTGTGTGGTGGTATGTAGGCCTTGGTGTGTGGTGGTGAATAGGTCTTGCTGTGCATAAGTGTTTAGGTCCTGGTGCTTGGTGGTGTGTATTTCCTGGTGTGTGATGATGAGTAGGACCGGATTTGTCGTGGTTTTTGTGTCCTGGTGCGTGGAGGTGTGTAGGTCCTGATGTATGTTTATGTGTAAAACCAGGAGTGAGGTAAGGAGTTGTACCTGGTCTTTCGTAGGGTATAGCTCGTGCTGTGTGATGGTGTATAAGTCCTTCTCTGAGGTGGTGTGTAGGTCCTGGTGTGTGTTGATGTGTAGGTCCTGGTGTGTGAGTGGTTGTAGGTTCTTGTGTGCGGTGGTGTATGTGTCCTTGTGCGTTGTGGTGTGTAGGTCATGGTGCGTTTTTGTGTGTAGTACCAGGATTGTACTTGGTTTTTGGTAGTGTGTAGGTCGTGCTGCGTGAAGTCCTGGTGTGTGTTGGTTTGTAGGTCCTGGTGTGTGATGTTGTGTAAGTCCTGATGTGTGTTGGTGTGTAGATCCTGGTGCGTGATGGTGTGTAGGTCCTAGTGTGCTGGTGTGTCGGTCCTATAGTGTGGTGGTGTTTAGGCCCTGGCGTGTGATAGGTTGTAGGTCTTGATGTTTGTTGGTTTGTGGGTCCTTGTTTGTGGTGGTGTGTAGGTCCTGGTGTGTTGTGTTGTGTCTGTCCTGATATGTGGTGGTGTGTAGGAATTGGCGCTTGATGGTGTGTAGGTCCTAGTGTGTGATGATGTGTAGGTTCTTGTGTGTGGTAGTCTGTAGGTCCTATTGTATGGTGGTGTGTATATCTTGTCGTGTGGAAGTGTTTACGTCCTGGTGTTGGAATGTAGGTCTTCTTGTGTTGTGGTGCGTAGGACTTCGTGTGTGGTGGTGTGTAGCTCGTGGTGCGTGTGCGGTTTTGTGTAGGACGTGGTGCGTGAAGGTGTGTTGGTCCTGAAGTGTGATGATGTGTACGTTCTGTTGTGTGGTGGCATGTAGGTCTTGGTGTGTTGTGGTGAATAGGTCTTGCTGTGTATAAGTGTTAAGGTCCTGGTGTTTGGTGGTGCTTAGGTCCTAGTGTGTGATGGTGTGTAGGGCCGGGTGTGTGATTGTGGTTGTGTCCTGGTGCGTGTTGGTGTGTAGGTCCTGGTGTGTGTTTGTGTGTAGAACCAGGATTGTGGTAAGGTTTTGTACCTGGTCTTTGGTAGTGTGTAGGTCGTGCTGTGTGATGGCGCATAAGTCCTTCTGTGCGGTGGTGTAGAGGTCCTGGTGTGTGGTGGTTTATGGGACATGGTTTGTGATGGTGTGTAGTACCTGCTGTGTGGTGGTGAGTGGGTCCTGGTGTGTGGAAGTTTTTAGGTCTTGGTGTGTGGTGGTGTGTAAGTCATGGAGTGTGGTGGTTTGTAGGTCCTTTTGTGTGTTGGTGTGTACATTTTGGCATGTGGAAGTGTTTAGGTCCTGGTGTGTGGTGGCGTGTAGGTCTTGGTGTGTATGTGGATTTGTGTAAAACGTGGAGCGTGAAGGTGTGTTGGACCTGGAGTGTGTTGGTGTGTACGTCCTGGTGTGTGGTGTTATGTAGGTCTTGGTGTGTGATGGTGTGTAGGACAGGGTATGTGGTGGTGTACATATCCTGGTGGGTGGCGGTGTAAAGGACCAGGAGTGTGGTAAAGTGTTGTACCTGGTCTTTTGTAGTGTGCAGGTTGTGGCGTGTGATGGTGGATAAGTCCTTCTGTGTGGCAGTGTGTAGGTCCTGGTGTGTGGTGGTGTGTAGGACCGAGTGTGTGGTTGTGTATATGTCCTTGGGCGTGGTGGTGTTTAGGTCATGGCGTGTGTTTGTGTGTAAAACCAGGAGTGTGGTAACATGCTGTACCTGGTCTTTGGTAGTGTGTAGGTAATGGTGTGTTATGGTGTATAAGTCCTTCTGTGTGGTAGTGTGTAGGTCCTGGTGTGTGTAGGTGTGTAAGTCCTGGTGTGTGGAAGTATTTAGGTCGTGTTGTGTGGTGGTGTATAAGTCATGGTACTGGGTGGTTTGTAGGTCCTGGTGTGTGGTGATGTTATTTCCTGTTGTGTGGAAGTGTATAGGTCCTGGGTTTGTATTGGCGTGTACGTCCTGATGTATGGTGGTGTGCAGGTCTTTGATGGTGTGTAGGACTTGGTGTATGATGGTGAGTAGGTCCTGGTGCGTGGAAGTGTTTAGGTCGTGGTGTGTAGTGGTGTGTAAGTCACAGTGTATGGCGGTGTGTAGGTCCTGGTGTGTGGTGGTTTGTAGGTCCTGGTGTGTGATGGTGTGTAGGTCCTGGTATTTGGTGGTTTGTAGGTCTTGGTGTGTGATAGTTTGTAGGTCCTGGTGTGTGTTGGTGTGTACGACTTGGTGTGTGGTGTTGTGTCGGTCCTGTAATGTGCTGGTGTGTGGTACCTGGCGCGTGATGGTGTGTAGGTCGTAGTGTGTGCTAGTGTATAGGTCCTGGTGTGTGGAAGTGTTTAGGTCATGGTTTGTTGTGGTGTGTAAGTCATGGTGTGTGGTAGTGTGTCGGTCCTGGTGTGTGGAAGTGTTTAGATCCTGGTTTGTAGTGGTGTGTGGTGGTTTGTAAGCCCTGATGTGTGGTGGTGTGTAGGTCCTGGTATGTAGTGGGGTGTAGGTCCCAGTGTGGAGAAGTGTTTAGGTCCAATTGTGTGATGATATGTAGGTCCTGGTGTGTTGTTGGTGTGTAGGCCCTGGTGTCTGGTGGTGTGTAGGTCCTGGTGCGTGATGGTGTTTAGGTTCTAGAGTGTGTTGGTGTGTAGGTCCTAGTGTGTGAAAGTGTTTAGGTCATAGTATGTGGTGGTGTGTTGGTCCTAGTATGTGCTAGTGTGTAGGATATCGAGTGTGATTGTATTTTTTTCCCGGTGTATATTTGTGTTTACGACCTGGTGTGTTGTGTGTAGGTCCTGGTGTGTGGTGGTGTGCAGATCCAGTGTTGTGGAAGTGCTTAGGTCCTGCCGTTTGGTGGTATGTAGGTCAAGGTGTTTGATGGCGTGAAGGTCCTAGTGTGAGGTGGTGTGTAGGTCCTGGAGTGTGATGGATTTTAGGACCGGGTGTTTGGTAGTGTGTCGGTTATGGTGTGTGGTTGTGTGTACGATCGGGTATGTGTTAGTGCGTAGGTAATTGTGTGTGTTGTTATGAAGGCCCTAGTGTGTTGTGTATAAGTCCTGGTGTTTGGTGGTTTGTAGGTACTAGCGTGTGGTGGTGTGTAGGTCCTGATGTTTGGTGGTGTTTAGGTCCTTATGTGTGGTAGAGTGTAGGTCCTGGTGTGTGGTAAAGTATAGGTCCTGATGTGTGATGGTGTGCAGAACCAGCAGTGTGGTAAGGTGTTGGGCCTTGTGTGTGGTAGTGTGTAGGTCCTGCTATGTGATGGTGTGTAGGTCCTGGTGTGTGTTAGCGTGTACACCCTTTCTGTGGTGACGTGTAGGTCCTGGTGTGTGTTGGTGTTATAGTCCTGGTATGTGTTAGTGTGTAGGTAATGGTGCGTAATGGCTCGTAGGTCCTTGTGTGTGTTGGTTCGTAGGTCTTGGTTTGTATTGGTGCTTAGGTCCTTGTGCGAGATGGTGTGTAGTTCCTGGTTTGTGTTGGTGTGTAGGTCCTCCCTGAATACACCCCATTCCTCAGCCAATCCCCGCACTTCACTTGCTCTCACCTTTTGCCATTCTACACTCACTCTCTCCTGATATTCCTTCACACAAGCCTCCTTTCGAAGCTCACTCACTCTTACTACTCTCTTCTCCAAGACATTCTCTCTTCTTTTTTGAAAACCTTTTGAGTTTTTCCACTCATATCAGTTAGTGATAAAGAGGAGTTCAGTGTACTGTATTAAAATTAACAGACATAATTTTCTAAATAAAACAATGTATAATGCAACTGTGCAAAACAATGATTATAACTGCTATGTGCCCTATAACTTGAATTGATCCACTGCCAGGAGTTTGAAGTACTCCAGAAGTATCTTTAGGCACAGGCAGAGTTTTTCAGAAACAACAGATTTTTAAGGGTTTTCAGAAATTATTACAAAATATAAGAGCACAACATGAGGTACATGAAGCCTCTTGAAGATCACATTAATACTTGATATATGGCTTATATAATCAAAAGTATCAAAATGACAGGTGATAATATTTTTACCACCACCTTAATTCTTTATAAATATAGAATTTTCCAAACATTATGAAAGAAATACTTGATTAAATGAAGATGTAAAAGTTATTTTCACAATAGCAAAAGGGTACACTGCAATGCAATGTAACTCTCTAGATACTAGTCCTTAATGGAACAAAATGAAATGCATGAGAGGAAATGACATGAAGGGAAGCACAAGGAAAGCAAAAAGATAAAAAAAGGAAGAGACTGACCATAAATGGAGCCTCCTCAGATTCCCTCTGGTGCAGGCTCCATATGATGCTGAAGAGAAGGATGCTGTTGTAGAGGACAAAACTTTCTGGGAGACTTCCACAAAAGTTGCTCCTGAAAGACATATTTTTTTATGGAAGCTGAGAGGAACAAGCAAGTGAAAGCCCTATTCACAGCTACCCCCATTTACACTACATATATCTATTTATATCATACATATTCATAAGATATATATTTATAACTATCCATGGGGTGCTAACAGTCTCTGGGTTTCTGCCTAACTCCACTGTCAATGAAAGGGAGGGCTCTGGCAATAGTAGTACCTGCCCCTCCCATGACCTTTCCCTCTCTGTGAGACCTTCTTCTTTTCCTATTCATTATACCAACATTCATGGTCTCTCTAGTAACTACTCCTCAGTTGAACACTGTCTCATACCTCTTCTAATATCTTACTTCTCTCTGCGAGAGTCATCTAAGGATGTTCTCACTAGTCCCTTTTTCATATCTAACTATAAGCTCCACTCACGATTCCAGTTCAAAGGTGGTGTTTGAGCTTATTCCAACATAAATGCACCAGCTGCACACCTCAGGGACCTTGAGTCTCCAAACTTTGACATCATGTGGCTCAAGGTCTATCTCTCTACTTCCAAACTTTTGCTCTGTTTCGCCTATTGCCCTCCTGATTCAACAAATCTTAAATCCTTCATCGACAATCTAAACTGCCATGAGACTGTGACATCCTCTCACCCATAAGCCAAGATACTCTACCATGGGGATTTCAATGTTCACCATAGGGAACGGTTGAATTCCTCCCATATGGATGGTGGAGGGACTGAAGCCTTCACTTTCTCCATTCTCAATGATTTAGAACAAATTATCTCCCACCCTACCAATATACCTGACCGCTGTGACCACTCCTAATATTCTAGATTGTTTTTCACCTCTAGTCCATCCTGCTGTAAATACAAAATCTCGCCCCCAGTTGGTTCATCCGATCACACTCTTATAAATGTATCAATTCTAGTGACACCTCCCCCTGCAGTACCCCCTTCTACGTGTAAATACCTGCACCTCAATAAAGCTGACTGGAATAACTTACGTAACTTTTTTTCTGACTTTCCATAGGTAAATTACTGTCTCTTATGTGGTGATGCTTCTGTCTCCACCAAATACATAGCAGAGGTTATTCTTGTGGAAACTGAAGCATTTATCCCCTCTTCCTCCAAGACAACTTCTTCATCCAATCCAAGGTTCAACCTCAACCGTTCCTGTTCTGAGGCCATTCAGACAAGGGATCAGGCATATCAGGCTTGGAAAAACTCTCCTTCCTCTGGCTCCTATTCAACTTTTATCACAGCCCATAATAGCTGCAAGCATGTTATCCGTGAGGTAAAGCATTCTTTTATTCAATGGAGATGCGAAAACCTCTCCTCGTCATACACTGATAGGTCTTTCTGGTCTTTAGCAAAGGGCATCTGTAAAAGCTTCTGTCGCTCTACCTTTCCTACACTTTTCCATTCTGACGGTACTATAGCTGTCTCTCTCATTGAAACAGCAACTCTCTTTGGTTCCCATTTCTCCTCTAACTCCACCTTGGGTGACTCTAAAATTCCTTCACCCCCTGATGCTCCTCTTAGTAATCCTATGCCTCTTCTCATAATCTCTTTTTGGACTGTCCGGAAAGAGCTTCTTTCTTAGGACACAAGCAAGTCTTATGGTCCTGATGGCATCCATCCCCATGTACTGAAAGAGTATGCCTCTGAACTTGCACCTGTGCCTGCTCTTCTGTTCCGTTTCTACTTAAAAACCAAAACTTTTCCTTCTTGGAAACACGCATTGATACATCCCATCCCTATGAAGGGTGACCTTTCTGACCCCTCTATTGCTTTGACATCTACCATTTCCACAGTCTTTGAATCCATCCTTAACTCCCATATCCTTAAACACCTCATATTTCATGGTCTTCCCTCTGATCACCAATATGGCTTCCGTGAGGTGAGATCCACTGGTGATGTTCATTCCTATCTTACTTATGACTGGTCATCATCCCTGAAAGATTTTGGGGAGTCATGTGTAGTTGCCCTTGACATATCTATGGCTTCTGGCAGGGTGTGGCATTAGGGTCTCATCTCTAAGCTCCTCTCTTTTGGCTTCCCTCCCTCACTTTGCTCCCTCATATCTAGCTTCCTCTCAAGCCAAACTATCTCCGTGGTTGTTGATGGATCAGCCTCCTCCTTTTCTTCATCAACAGTGGTGTCCCTCAAGGTTATGTCCTGTCCCCTACACTTTTCCTCCTTTTTTCAATGATTTCCTTTCTTCTACAATTAATCCAATGCACTCATGCGGACAACTCAATACTGCATTCATCCACATCCTTCAATTCTGCTCCCTCTTCTCTCACTCTATCTGCATCTCGTCTTGACACAGCTTCCTCAATAAACTCAGACTTGGACAGGATATCTTAGTGGGGAAGATAAAGTCTTGTTAAGTTTAATGCCTCCAAGACCCAATTTCTAGCCATCTCTCTTTCAAAAATGCCTCACAACTCTTGCCTCTCATTTGATGGTTCTGTAATTCCACCTCTTGACTCAATGAATATACTTGGCATTAGTGTAACATCCACTCTTTCTTGGAAACCCCACATTACGGGAACAGCCAAGTCTGCCTCTAAGAAACTAGGTGTCCTGTTTAGATGTCGAAACTTCTCTTCTGAACAGTTGCTCCGTTTATACAAGGGATTGATTCGTCCTTGTATGAAGTACTGCTCTCACATTTGAGGTGGTTCTATCTCTGTATGCTTCCTTGACAACATTGAGTCGAAAGCGATCAGATTTATAAACTGTCTCAGGCTAACTTCCAAACTTGACCCCCTTGCCCTACACCACAATGTAGGTTCACTTTCCCTCTTCCATAGGTATTACTTTAATTTTTGCTCCAGAGGGCTGGCTGCAAGTATTCTCCCCCACCACTGGCTCGACCAAGCAATACTCAGTAAGCTGTTGCGTCACACGATTGCTATGGGGCCATCGGCAACTCAAGGGTGGGCCATTTTGTTACCTTCTTTCCTTACACTTCGAAGCTTTGGAACTTTCTACCTCATCATGTTTTTCCCAATAACTATGACCAAGCACATTTCAAAAGATACGTCTTTTACTTCCTCCAAAATTCGTAAATGATTTCCCTTGTCTTTTCTTTTTCAATTTCATAATTCTCTCTATATTTCAATTTAGGCCTGTCCGTGACTGGAGCCTTCCACATGGAAAGAAGACTATGGAGAGAATGAGTGAGGAAAAGTTAACAAAGAGGATATATGTGTTAATTGGAGGGAACAAGGAGAACCGGGAGACCAAACTGTAGATGGAAGGATGGAGTGAAAAAGATTTTGAGCGATCGGGGCCTGAAAATGCAGAAAGGTGAAAGGCGTGCACGGAACAGAGTGAATTCGAATGATGTGGTATACTGTGGCCAACGTGCTGTCAGTTGTGTGAAGCAGGCCATGTGAAACATCGGGGTAAATCATGGAAAGATCCAAGGGGGCTGGATGTGGATAAGGAGCTGTGACTTCGGTGCATTACACATGAAAGCTACAGACAGTGTGAACGGATGTAGCATTTCTTATGTGTATATATATATATAATTTGTATTATACCTGATTGCCGTTTCCCGCGTCAGCGAGGTAGCGCCAGGAAACAGACGAAGAAAGACCCATTCCCCCACATACACACATATATTTATACATGCACATATATGCACAGTACATACATATACGTACCAACATATACATATATACATACATATACATATATGCATACACATGCATATATACATATTCACACTTGCTCGCCCCCATCCGTTCCTGATGCCACCCCGCCCCACAGGAAATAGCATCACCACCCCCTGCGCCAGCGAGGTAGCGCCAGGAGACAGACGAAACGGCCACGTTCGCTCACACTCAGTCTCTAGCTGTCATGTGTAATGCACTGAAACC
>JAYMFT010114118.1:0-13430 GCA_038088735.1 Panulirus argus
TATTTATTTCTTTATATATATATATATATATATATATATATATATATATATATATATATATATATATATATTTTCATTTTTTTTTTCCATTTTTGATCACTTCTTCCCATTTTAGCAAGGTAGCACTGGGAACAGATGAAGAAAAGCCATATTTGCTAACATCCATTCTCTTGCTGTTTTGTGTAATGCACCTAATCCCACTAAAGTCCTTGATATCTTAAAGATTCTTAGCTTTTTAAATTGATGACTCCAAGTCAAATGCAACCATTATTGATTGCTCCCTCCCCTCCCAACATCTTAGTCTTAACCTCCTATTCTTTTCCTATTCTTTATCACAGCAGTCACTTTTGACAGTCTGTTAGACTCCAGCAATCTTTTGATATGGATTTCCTCTTTATTTTCCCTTTCTTATCTGGTGTATGACCTCCCTTCAGTCAGAAAATAATTAGTGATTTATGCATATCAACCTTCTGCTTTACTAATCCTTCTAATTTTGGTGCCATCCACATTTCAAATAGATCCTTCAATGTGGTAGTGTCAGTCTGTCTCCAACTTTCTCTATAATCTCTCTTTTCACTAGCAAGCACTGGTTTTTGTGTTCTCTGTAGTTTTCTAAGCCTTCCATCAACTAGCCCATATACTTCTGTAATTGCTTAATCTATAACAGTGCATATTAATTTTTCAACCACTTCGTTAAAATTTCTGTGCACCTCTGTTTGTATAACCCCTGTGTCTGTGTTCCTTTTCCTCACTCTTAATGTTCTGTTCATCTGCTTCCAGATTTTCTCCTAAACTTCTCTGCCCTCTACTTTCATCAGTCTGTGTGTGTTTTCCTTTTTCTACTTGAACATCTTTAGATGTTATTCTAGTAGGTTCAGAGTGCACTTTTGTCCTTTTCCCTGTTTAAAAGTGTCCGGCAATTCTTTGATTCAGTATCGTCAACAAATTCATATTCTGATTGCACAGCCTCTATTAAATCTAGAGGAGACACATCAGACCACCTTTTTATTGGCTACATCTTCTTTCCTCTAATTTAGTGTCTCCTGGACCCCCTCCCATAAACTGTGTTTCTGTTCCTCTCAAGTCTCATGACTCACTTTATGGTCCTTTAAATGCTTGTCCAGTTTTATTTACTCTAGGTCTGGTTGAGTTATCCTCTGATCTTGCTCCTTCACAAGTTTCCAAAGCATCCCTAAACATTTGCTGTCTGGTGTTTATAAATTTTTTAAAGTCTTTTCATGGCCAATCTTTTTTTGACTGATTTTGCTATATTTCTGTAACAAAATCCATATTATTCATTTCTGGTTCTGGAGTACTAAAGGTCATACTGAAGATTGCTGAAGTAAATCATCCTGCAACCTACTGAGAACTTAAATGTCCAACTGTTAATGTAGGTATGTGTATTAAGGGGAGAGATTTTTACACTTGTGTTGCCCTGTCTTTTAACCTTGTTTACAAATGTATCATGTCTTTTGCTCCAAAAAAAATACACACACACACACACACACACACACACACACACACACACACACACACACACACACACAGCACAGAGAGAGAGAGAGAGAGAGAGAGAGAGAGAGAGAGAGAGAGAGAGAGAGAGAGAGAGAGAGAGACCCTAAGCCAGGTCTGTGCTAAAGGATGTTTGGTAATGTATTTCTCTGGAGTAAAGAGGACCATAACAAGTTATCATAAGTGGTGTCTGCTTTGAACTCACATATTTTTGGACAAAGCAACAACAAATTAACAAATGTATATCAGTTGTGTTTCAAGGTTATGAATTATAATGAATGCAACTAACGGTGGCAACATTCGATGAAGGAGGGCCTTTGTTTTGCGTTCTTCATCCCTGAGTTGCTGTGTTCGGCTAAAAACCAGGTCCTCAAGGTTCTTGCTATACTGCTCCAACATGTGAACCATGTGGTCCATCAGGTTACCCTTGCGGCTGAAAATAATCATTACTGAACATCTTGCATGTGAAAACAATTTGTACTTGCAATTATCATTAAGGGTAAATTTTCATTGATTTATTCTAATTTGGGTTGAATGGTGAAAGTACATCACAGCTATCTTCACTTTTCTAGCTTTCGGTATTATCAAGAGTGAAATAATGAACTAAATAACAAGGAGCAAGACTTGATAATTCCATACAATATATGAAAAGGAAGGTTACAGACACTGCTACAGAAAAATTTCATTCAAGATTTTGACTGCATTTAGCATGGAGTAACTCAGATTAGGATACCATTACAATTTGTGATGTACATCAAGATTTGAAAGGAGAAATACAATGAAAGTGAGTTTCAGAAAAGTCCATCTATATCTCTGACACCCATTCCCTCCAGGAACTCCCATCAAGGGGTGGATACAGCATGCCTCCCGTACTTACAACATTTCATGCCTTCTTCCACCATTTCTCTCCCTCCAGTACTTCTCCACCCTTTTTGCCCATGTCACAGGTGGTCTTCCTCTTACACCAACCCCTTTAATTGTACTATCATACACTCTCTTTGTAGACTCCCAGTCTTGCATTCTTTCCACATGCCCAAACCAACTCAAAGTATGGAGATTCAACCATTCTACCACTCTGCATTTCCTGCCATACCACATCTCTCATATACCCCTTCATTTCTTTCTTCATTCCATCTAGTTACACCACATGCTCTTCTCAAATAGGTCATTTCCACAGCCTGGATTCTTGACCCCTGTGATTCATTCCATGTCCATGTTTCAGCTGCATAGGTCAGGGTTGGGAGGACTGTGCTGTACCTAAATCCTCTCTTCAGTTCCATACTTACACCTCTACTGTTCATTATTCTATTAAGGGACCCAGTGACTTTTCTATCCTGTACTGCTCTCTACCTTATCTCTCATTACATATCACCAAACTTACCCAATACAGCTCCTGAATACTTAAATTCTCTCACCTCTTCCAGTCTACCCCCCAGTATCCAAAGCACAATTAAGAGCACTTTCTTCTTTTGCTCTTTGTTGTTTTACAAAATCTATATTTTCACTCTGTTTCCTTTCAAACACCATCACTTTACTTTTTCTTGCATTTACCTTCAATTGCCTAAGCTTCCACATGTCATAAAACACTCTTACAACCTTCTGCAACTCCTCTTCACTCTCAGCAGACGACACAGCATCATCCACAAAGCACACTCCATCTCTGCACCACTTTTCCATAGTTTTGCTTTCATCTCTCTTACTCTATCCATATATGTATATTCAAAAGCCACGGTGATGTAACACAGCCCTGCCTTACACCTACATATATCCCGAAACTTTTGCTCAACTCTCCATCCACTCTTACCTTTGCTCCTCTATAGAAGGCTTTCACACCATCCAATAGTTGTCCCCCTACCCCATATATCCTTAACACATCCCATGAAGCATTCCACTCAACTCTGTCATATGCTTTCTCCAAACCCATAAAAGGTGCATACTGCTTCTTACCTTCTGCTCAATACTTTTCCACAGTCATCTTTACTACAAAAACCTGATCCACACATCCCTTACCTTTCCTAAAGTCCCCCTTGCACTTCTCTTATTGTGCATTCAGTCACTTCCATCACTCTATCAATTATCAGTCTTGCATAAACTTTTCCTGGTATACTTAACACACTTATTCCCCTATAATTGCTACGTACATCCTTAGCACTGTTTCCTTTGGATAAAGGAACAGTAATAGCTTTCACCCAATCCTCAGGTACAACCATCTGTTTATACACTAAATTACATAACAGATGCATCCACTCTATCACACTTTCACCTCCATACTTCAGCATTTCAGCCATAATTCCATCCACTACAGGTGCCTTTACTACCTTCATCTTTATTATTGCTCGTCTTACCTCCCTTTTTGCCAAAGGCCCTTGTACTTATATCCTCTTCCTTCCATCCTCCATACCCATGCATGTAACAACTGCTGCCTCCCCTTCTCCCACTTTCATCAGTTCTTCAAAATACTCTTTCCATCTTCCTTTCACTTCCTCCTTTTGATTCAGCAACTCCCTTGCTTACTTCTCATATTCCCATTTCTACTCTTATATCCACCTCTTTCCTTTTTCACCTCTTTCCAGTATACTTTCTTATTATCCCAAAACTTTTCACTTAACTTTCTTCCAAACTCTTCATCTACTCTTTCTTTGCTGTACTCTATCAGCTTCTTAACATTCCACTTACATATTTTATATTCTTCCCTCCTCTTTTGCTAAACTTCCTCTGGTACATTCCTATCAAGCACTCTACCATATGCCTTTTTCTTCTCTTCCACAGCATTTCTAATCTCTTTTGTCCACCATGCATTGCCCTTTTTATACTTATATCTCATGACCTTGTATCCAACTACTAATTTTACAACCTTTAATAGTATTTCTTTAAATTCTTTTCTGAAAGGTGTCAAAGCATGAAGAAAGAAAGGTTATAAAACCAAAGGCCTTAATATATGCAACACTGCAGCTTCATCAAATATCTACTCACCTTTTATCTTTCATACTTTTAAGTTTCACTCTTAGAGAACGAAAAGTAGGTCTGTCTGAAGGATTTTCTTCCCATGCAGCTTGCATAGCACACCGTACAGATGCATCAGAACCAAAGGGCATGTCAATTATCTTATTGAGATCAGGCCGATATGGAGGTCCTGTTACTGTTGACCCAGCCTTCAATTTCTTAATAATAACTATAAAAAAAGAAAATACTCAAAATAATGATAAAAATCATTTATAAGTTCAAAATTTAGAAATCTCTATGTTAGATGAATTTATTAACAAAAATCTGTTTCATATGTATATCATTTGCATCCCTGCCAGATGTCACAGCATGATAGTTCTTGCAGCTTCTCCCAAAAATTTTTTAAACCTGCATGTGTTAGACTCGAGAGCAATGCTTGAAATAACTAAGTATTCTACGAGATGTTTTTGCCATCACATTAGCACAGCAGCTGCTACTTGTTTGCTTTAAGAAATAAGTTTTTATGAGAAGAATAGGATTGCTTCATAAAGTATGCAGAGTGGTAAAAATGAAATTATGGTACTGTAGTCAAAAATAAAAAGCCAAAGAATTGAAAAAAAAAAATTTGGTTTTAGTAAACTATCTTTGGATGGTAAGCACATTCAGTAATTGTGAAAGAAAGTTAATGTTAGCCTGTTTGCTTTGGTGACTGACTGACTTAGTGGCCACACCCATCCCTCCACCCTGTCTTACCCTTCCAGATGACAACCTCCCTTACCACACATTCCTCAGTGCTCCCAGAATCTTTACCCCCTCACCTAAAATATGACTTACTTCTGCTGCTGTGTTCCAATCATTGCAATGTCCATTCCTAGGTGTCTGAAACATTGCAATTCTTCCAAATTTTCCATAGTCAAATTCACATCCCAACTAACCTGTCTGTTTGCCCTTCTAACTTTTTAACCCTACCTTTCTTTACATTTACTCTCAAGTTTCTCCTTTCACACACTTTCCCAAACTCAAACACCTATTTTTAAAGATTCTCTCTTGAATCTGCTACCAGTGCTGTGTATCAGCTAACAACTAATTCACTTTCCAGGCCCCCTTCCCCCTACAGACTGCATAATTGCCCCTCTCTGTAAGACCCTTTTATTTACCTCCCTCACAATCCGATACATAAACATTTAAAAGCTATCTTAACATCACACGAATTGCCCCTCTCTGTAAGACCTTTTTATTTACTTCCCTCACCATCCAATACATGAACAAATTAAACAGCTATCATAACATCACATATCCCTGGCACAGACCAACCTTCACCTGGAACCACTCATTTTCATCTCTTCCCACTTACATACATGTTTTACATTCTTGATAAAAATTTTCTGCTTCCAGTATCCTTCCCTTTCACACCATATATTTGTAAGACCTTCTTTAAGGCATCTCTGGCCACCCTGTCATATGCTTTCTCAAGATCCATTAATGTTACATACAAAGCCTTCTGTTTCTCTAAGCATTTCTCACACTTTCTCTGAAGCCAACAACTGATCCAAACATCCTCTACCACTCCTAAGATCACAATGTCCATCCCAAGTCTGATGCTCTGTACATGCCTTCACTCTCTCAATCATCCATACAACATACCAGGTACACTCAACAAAGTTTCTACCTATACAGTTTGAACATTCTCCTTTGTTCCCCATGTTTTTATACATTGCCATTATATATGCATTCTATCAATCCTCAGGCATCTCACCATGATCCTTATATGCACTGAAAAACTTGGCTCATTAATGAATCAACAGCACAGTCACCCTCTTCTCTTACGATGTTCAACTGCAATAACATCAACTTTAGCTGCCTTGCCACATTTCATCTTGTGCAAAGTTTTCACCATTTCTTCTTTACCAAACCACTTTCCATGACTCTCACTCTGCATAGCTCTCCGTCCCAAGCACCTACATGCCACCCTACCATCGATCATTCAACAATCCTTCAAAATGCTCAATCCATATTCTCCTCACCTCATCATTACCTGTTACCACTTTCCCATTTGGCTTTTTCAACTGATGATCCCATTTGTTCTCTGGTTTTTCTCACACTGTTAACCTCCTTCCAAAACATCTTATGCTACTACCTGAAGTTTATTGATAATTGCTCACCCCAACTCTCATTTGCCCAATTTTTCAACCCCTGCAACTTTCTCTTAACCTCCTACTACTTTCACTTATACATCTTTCAGTTATTTGCACTCCTTTTCTCTTTCACTAGCAACTTTCCTTCATCATCCTACCACTCACTGCCCTTTCTTACCTGCCCACCTCCCACCACTCGCTACCCTTTCTTACCTGCCCACCTCCCACCTTTTGCATGCCACCCACTTCTCTTGCACATGCCAGCACTGTTTCCCTAAATATCTCTCATTCCTTGCCCAGTCCCCTTGCTTCATTGTCTCTCACCTTTTGCCATTCTGTATCCAATCTCTTCTGGCATTTATTCACATACATCCCTTTTCCAAGCTCACTTTTACCACCATCATCTTACTCATATTGTTACTTCTTTTCCAGAAACTCCTAAAAATCTTCACCCTTGCATCCACCACACCAAACCCTAACTAAGACATTCCCAAACCATTCTCCACCTTTACCTATGTGCTTTGTTTCCCAGAACCATAACATCCAGGATCCTTTCTGAAAACATACTACCTATCTCCCCTTTCTTCTCATCTTGGTTACATCCACACATCAAGTGTTCGAGAATGAGCACTCCTCACTTGGCTCCTTCTTCTGTTCCACCTTTTAGAAACTGAAATATAAAAAGTGGGGTTTCCAGCCCCAACATCTGCCCCTCTTTTTCCTCCTATGATCCTCGAATTCTAGCTCTATATCATTAAGTACTAATTTATCAGCTTTTGTATGCATTATTATCTGTTGGACACAACTACCAATTTACATTCCTGACCTCTTTTTGATACTGTTGAGGATGTTCTGTTCTCTTGCCTTAACTAATGTCTCCCATTTTTGCCATCTAACTGAATACTTGGTTTTTTCCCTCTTTTCCCTCAGGACATAAGGCTTGATGAATACCTCACTGAATTCTACCTTCTTTTTAAGCTTTGTTTTTTTGCCTGCCTAAGTATCTCATGGCTGGATGACTCCAAAGCAAATGTATCCATAACTGAAGTTCAGAGATATAAATAGCTCTGAATTACTTAAATACCTGGACCAACTTAATCCTAACAAATCCAATGGCCCAGATAACTTAGCTCCAGGATTTTTAAAAGTGGTCAGGAGACAGCTGATATACCCCATATCAAAAATATTCAACAAGTCTCTATCAGATGTCAGGTGCCAAATGACTGGAAACAAGCAAATGTTACTCCTATATATAAAAAAGGAGACAAAAAGTGTGCCTTGAACTACCGCCCAATTAGCTTTACATCAGTGTTAGGTAAAATATAGGAAAAAATAATACGTTATGAAATTGTCACTTTTCTAGAGGATCACATAATTATATAGGTTTTTGTAATAAAAGATCCTGCCAGACAAATTTACTGAAATTTTTTAATGTTATTTATCAGAACTGGGACAAAAAAGTAACATCCGATGTACCATATTTAGATTTCCAAAAGGCCTTCAATAAAGTACCTCACAAGAGACTTTTACATAAACTCATTGCACATGGAATTGGTGAAGAACTCTTTACATGGATCAGAGACTGGCTTACTGGAAGAAAGCAGTGTGAAGTATTAAATGGCGAAGCCTCAGATTAGCTAGACATAACGAGTGATGTGCCACAGGGGTCGGTCATAGGCCCCATTCTTTTCATAATATACATTAATGACCTAGAACTCAGTCTCATATCTAAGATCTCTAAATTTGCTGACAATACTAAATTAGGAGGTAGAGCTGTAAACAGGTAGGACCACTAAATGATTCTAAGAGATCTTAACTTACTAGCAGAGTGGTCAGACAGATGGCAAATGAAGTTTAATGTAAAAAAGTGTAAAGTTATGTACTTTGGAGACAAAAGTATATGTTACAATTACAGACTATTTGGAAACTTTCTTACTAAAGTAAATGAAGAAAAGGACTTTGGAGTTGTCATTAGCAACAATCTGAAGTAGACTAAACAGTGTCAAGTAGCAAGTAAAAAAAAGGAACCTAAATGTTAGGTTTCATAGCCAAGAACATGGATTACAAGACACCAGAAACAATTCTCACACTTTATAATTCTCAAGCAAGACCACAACTTGGATGTGCAGTCCAGTTTTGGTCCCCAAACTATAAAAAGATGAGAAAAAATTAGAGTAAGTACAAAGACGCACGACAAATATTATCTCATCCCTTAGAAATCTGGCATATGAAGAGAGGTTAAAACATTTGGATCTCTTCTCCCTTAAAAAACATAGACTTCACGGCAACTTAATCCAAGTGTCCAATATTCTGAACAAGTTCGATAACATAAATCACGAACATCTTTTCAAAATACAAGAAAATACGGTGACCAGGATAAATGGAATAAAACTCAAAGCTAAAAGATGTAGTACAGACATGGGAAAAGGCTTCTTTTCCTATGGGTGTTTTGAGCACTGGAATAAGTTACTGTCAGATGTAGTGAATGCTTAGACTATAAATACCTTCAAAAGTTGTTTATACAAATACTTTATAAATTCTGGTATACTCTGCAAAAAACACCAGAAATAAAATGAATAAACAACAGTGGTAACAGGGACAGTAGAAGGCTAACGTGCCACAGTGGAGGGTTGGTGACAGCTTAAAAAAATTGCCGAGCAGAATTGCATTTTCTTGTTATATTTTTAACAGAAAACCCAGTCATGGACCAATCAGGCCTCGTGTTGTCCGTCTTTCTCATGTAAACTCATGTAAACACATGTGACCATTCAACAGCCCCAAGTAATCTCTAAATATGCATTTCTTCTTTCTTTCCCCTTCTTCCTCTTTACCTGGTGTAAGATCTTCATCCATTTCAATAAGAAGTAAAGATTTACATCTATTGACCCCCTGGTTTGCTAATCTCTACTTTTGATGTGATCCACTTGACAGTGAAGTCAATCAGTTTTGATTCTTCAGTCTCTGTACCTCTGGCTTTCTCTCTAATATCCCTTTTTCAAACGAGCATTGATCGTGCATATTCTGCATTTTTCTTGACTTTTGCTCTACTAGACTCTAAATTTGCTTGATTGCTTGTCTCTAAAAGTGCATATCATTCTATCCACAGCTTCACTCAGTCTTCTGTGCTTATATGTAATTACTTATTTGTACTCTACAGGGAAGGAGTTTTACACTAGCGGGACCCCATCTCTTGAATGTTCTCTACTCTTATACAACTTTTAAAAATTTCTATATACTGTCTTCATTTACCATGTCTTCATTCAATCTTTCTGTTTTTCATCCACCTTTATAATATAAAAGTACTTTCACATCTTTTTAAAAAATTTCTAGCTTAAATGCAAGTTGTGTCCTCTGGTTGTTCTGTCCCTAATCCTTTCATAGAACTTTTCACTGTCTGCAAAATAAGGTATCCTCTCACTCTTCTCTCTTTCACAATGGGCAAATTTAAGGCCTCTAACCTTTCCCTGTAATTAATTTTTCCTAATTCTGTTTCCACCTTTGTTTCCCTCATCTGGACTTTATTAGCTCTTTGTGCTTCTTTAGGTGTGGTAATCACACATGGGGGTATATTCTAGTTTTGGCCTTGTGTAAGATGTGAACGGCTAGTTAAATATTTCCTTATCCATGATCTTCAGTGCAATTCTAATACAGTATTTGCTAGCAGATATTTGGACTCTTTGACTATTTTCATAAAGCTGGACTATTGTGATAAGTTAGTGACAATATTGACTCCCAGTTCTCTCTTATACACAGATTCCTGCAGCTTATTTTCATCTTTTTCTTCTTTCACATTTGTCCACCATTTCCTGCATTAGGAGAGTAGTGCCAGGAGCAGACAAAGAAGGCCACATTCACTCATACTCATTCTTTAGTTGTCATATGCAATGCACTGAAACCACAGCCCCCTAACCATAACTAGGCCCCACAGACTTTTCCATGATTTTGTCACAGCCACTTCATATGCCCTGGCTCAGTCACTGTCTGTACGCCAACCCCTGTATATAACATCATTCTAATTCACTCTATCCTATGCACACCTTTCACCTTCCAGCATGTTTTGTCTATGACTGCACAAAATATTTTTCACTTGCTTCCATCTTCCGTTTGATCTTCCCCTTTTACTTTTCCCCTCCACTTCTGACACATATAGTCTCTCTGTCAACCTCTCCTCACTCATTCTCACCATATGTCCAAACCATTTCAGCACTCCCTCTTCAGCTTTCTCAACCACACTCTTCTTTTTACCACACCTCTCTTTAACCTTTTATTACTTACTTGGTCAAACAAATTCACACCACATATTGTCCTCAAACATTTATCTCCATCACTTTCACCTTTACTTTCTACTGGGGCCTTCTTTTGCTTTCACTGATTTCCATTATTTTTTATTTACTCAGGTTGAATTTCTTCATCCATGAATCAGACCAACTCTGGAATCTGTCTTTGTTCTCTTATAAGTTGACGCAGTTCTTTTAGCTTTTAACTTTCCTTATGACCACTTCCAACAGGACCTGTGCATTATCTGAAGACATTTGCACAGATCAAGAAAAGTGATGGTCCCACAAGAGAAGCCTGACATGTGTCCTTTGTTCCTTTCCACAAAAATAATGTTATCCTTCCTCTCATACTCATAACACAACCACTCCCTCCTTCACCCCCAAAACCACTGAAGCTCCCTACCACACATCTGCCAACTACCATTCCCTCACTTAACTCCATCACAAGTGCCTCCTCCCTTACCCTTATGCCCAGAGTTCTAGAACCCAAGTATAAAGTAAATTCAGAAAACATTCACAATATTTTTGCATGAAAGTGGTATTAGAGGATATGCATGAAACTTAATACTGTACACAAATTTAGTTAAAAAGGAGAACTTTGGCATGGGCTTGTAGGAAAACCCTCATTTTACTCTGAAAACATGAATTAACCTATACCATATTGGCTTATGAAAACATGAATTAACCCATACCATATTGGCTTATGCTAACATTTTCTAAGAAGGTAACCCTCAGTATTAGTGTGGATGACAAGTGCAAGAGAAGTGGACATCATTTGTTCACTTAATCTACCACTAACCTGATGAATCATCAGTATCACTGTCATAAGTGTCATACGGCCCCTGGCGGCCAATGATTTCATGAAGGATGATGGCAAATGAGTAGACATCCCCTTCTTTTGTTCCTGGAGCATCTATACCTGCACGAAGGAGCTCAGGAGCTCTCCAGAGCATACCTGGAATGATAATGGGAGTGGTGAAGGAGACAGTTCTTCAAATATGGTAGTTACATACACCATGGTTACATATTTACATCACGAAAAATTTACAAATCATGAAGGAAGAGGGGAAGGTTAGGGGGAAAAGAAGGAAAGGGGATATAAAAGGAGAAGAAGGTGCAAGAGGATGAAAAGGTGGAGGAGGTTGAGGATTGCTTCATCTCTTAAAGGAGGAGGAGGAGGATTACTTCATCTCTAATAGGAAGAGGAAAGGGAAGAGGGGGTGGAGGAAGAGGATTGCTTCATCTCTAACATGAGCAGGGGCAGGAGGAGGAGGAGGAGGGGGATTGCTTCAACTCTAACATAAGGAGGAGGAGGATTGGTTCATTTCTAACAGGTGGAGGTGGATTGCTTCATCTCTAAAATGGAAAGGAAGTGGGGGATTGCTTCATTGCTAACAGGACAAGGAATAGGTCTGCTTCATTTCTAACATGAGGAGGATTTCCTCATCTCTAACAGGAAAAAGAGGATGGGAGGAGGAGGATTGCTTCATCTCTAACTGGAGATGGAGGAAGGTTGTTTAACCTCTAATAGGAAGGGGAGGAGGAGGAAGAACTGCTTAATTTCTAACAGGAGGAATTGCTTCATTTCTAACTGGAGTTGGAGGAGGACTGCTTTATTTCTAACTGGAAGGAGAAAAGATGATGAAGAGGACTGCTTCATCTCTAATAGGAGAAGAAGGAGTAGGAGGAGAAGGATTGCTTTATCTCATAACAGGAGGAGGAGGTGAAGAAGGTGGAGGGTTGCTTCATCTCTAACAGGAAGGGGGAGGATTATGATGATGAGGAGGATAGCTTCATCTTTAAAAGGAGGAGGAGGAAGATTGCTTAATCTGTAACAGTATGAGGGGGAGAGGATTGTTCCATCTCTAACAGTGTGTATTCATTTGATCACTTCACTTAATTTCCTGTGTACCTCTATGACATTCCAGTCCTGTGTTCCTCTCCATCACCCATGCTCTGGTGATCCACTGCCAAAGTTCCTTCTTCTTAGCTACCCTACCCTCTACTGTTTTCGCTATATATGTTTGTACTAGTCCATTTCTCTACCTGAGCAGCAACTTCCAAGTATTGTCTTCAGTATATTTAGTATGCATTTCAGTCTGTTCCTTTAACTGCACAGCCTCTAGCACATTCAGAGAAGATGCATCAGACTTTCTGATTTTTAACAGCTTCACCTTCTTAACTCTGGTTCTGTATCTCTTGAATCTCCTCCACTAAACTGTATCTCTGTTCCCCTCTAGTCTCATGACTCCCTTTATGATTCTTGAAATGCTTCCTCAATATTTTATCTCTACCTCTAGTTCTGTTACCCTCTGATCTTGCTTCTTAACATCCCATGACATACCCAGACATTTGTCCTCTAGTGTTTTCATCTCTGGTTTCTTCTTTGCTTTCATCTCCAGCCTTCTCTCAGCAGATCCGGTTTTGACTGACTGGCTGTGCTTCATTGTGTGTATATATATACTATCCCCTGGGGATAGGGGTGGAAGAATACTTCCCCCGTATTCCCTGCGTGTCGTAGAAGGCGACTAAAAGGGGCGGGAGCGGGGGGCTGGAAACCCTC
>JAYMFT010114129.1:0-13430 GCA_038088735.1 Panulirus argus
TGTATCTATATATATATATATATATATATATATATATATATATATATATATATATATATATATATATATGAGAGGTAAAAAGGGGTACTACCGGACTCTGCCTGCACCGCAAGGGGAAAGCCACCTTCCCCAAGGCCTACATGATCGTCAGTGGACGACAAGGAGTGCAGTCTCGTCGAGTAACTTCTCGCTGCATAAGAGCTCATCATTTCCCTGTTCCTGCTCGGAGCGCAGCCTTGAAGCTGTAGGGAGCCCCATAACAGAGGGATCCAGGGAGTTGTATAAATAGTTAGCCATATAGAGACGTCCCCTTCACTTTGTATTTCAGGGATGGAATCGAACGGCTGTCAGGGAGAATGACACTTCACGAATGATATCCAGAGAAATGAATTTTGAGACCTTTTTCATTTTTTGTGCGCTTGGAATATCATATTGCACACGACGTTTGTGACTGGAATTTACATCTACTCCTGCTATCTATCTTTGTGTCCGGAAAGAAAATCAGTGAGACCTATAAACTTCCGTAGGTTTCCTACATTAAAAAAAAAAAGAGAGAATATTCAACTATTTCATCGGAAAAAAAGAGAGAGAAAGAGATGTGAAAAGACGAAATCACTTATAAATCATTCAAAAGCGTCTTGCGGGTTACGTTGGTCTGAATGGTTAGCTGTTTGGGCTTTAGGCCTACGTTGGTCTGATTGGTTGACTGTTTGGGCTTTAGGCCCACCAACTGCCAGGGTCATTAAGGCCGTCAGCGTCAAGCTACAACATCCACCAACCCGAAAATCTTTAACGCCTTCTTCGGGTGCTAAAGATAATTCCAAGGCCACATTCGCTCTCACTTTGCATGTGGCCCATGGCGTTGGTTGTGGGCCGCCAGTGTCGTGCATGGGGCTCGAACACGGGTCCCTTGCTAGGTATGACTCGGAGTTGACGACGCTAACCACTCTACTACAGAGATTTCCCGAGACTTGTATATGTAATTACCTTCTCTTTAATCACCTTTGTGTACTGAACGGGGAGGGAGTTTTACATACGTGAAGCCCCATTTCTCTTGGAAATTTTCTATTATAATGCAATGTTTAATACTTTCTTTGTACTGTATACATTGACCACGTCCTCATTCAGTTTATTTTATGTGTTTGTGTGTGTGTGTGTGTGTTACAAAGAAATCGACAACTCAAAGGATACCGAGGGAAGCCCAATCATGGAATCCTATAAAAAGAGGCATTACTTTTTTTCTCCAGGAAATCACATAGTTAGGCTTAGACTGTGAATGAGTACCATTAAGATGATTCTGTCCTGGGGAAAAACAAAAATTATTGATAGAAAACTGTAAGATGAGTTTCCTCAGACAACGTGCCAGTGTTATTGTCATCCTGAGTGGACGGTGAGAGAGAGAGACGTTTGAAAGACAACCAAGTGGTGATATCTTTGAGGTAATCAATTTACGTAAATCTTTTCTGTATTTTTTAGTAAATGGGATGAATGATACATCAACCCAGAAAATACAGCGGACAGAAAACCGTGTCAATGTAATACCGTTGCTCTATCGAGTTGAATCATCATAAACCTACTCCCCAGTGTATTGGACTCGATACCTTTAAATCAAGTCTTAAATCTCACCGGTGTATCCCGGGGTTACGGTATGTACCAGCCCGGTCATATTAAAGTGGCCTTAATGCAAGTCCATTCGCTATATCCCCATCCTGGTATATCCCTTTCGGTTGATATACTCGATATATCATCGGTGGATTAACCACTGGGGTTGACCCCTCAGGAGGTGAGTCTCGCTAAACCCCTGTGCTTTGCATATTCTTTTTCCAATTGTTGACTGACCTCTTGCCATGGACGTGTGCTCCCTCTCGTCTTCATCTCTCAGCATCTGATTTGTTCCCACCTTTTTCTTCGTGAGCGCAATCCCCTCTTGATATCACAGTTTAATGTATTCCTTCGCCGAGTTCCTTGTCCAGACTCTCTCTCTCTCTCTCTTATTCTCTCATTATCTCTTTCTCCCATTCTCTCATTATCTCCCTCTCTCTTTTTCTCTCTCTCTCCAACCCTCATGATCTCTCTCCACTCCTCCGTCGTGTGCCATGGGTCTGCGTCTCGTCCCATTTCAAAGCACTGATAGTCATTTTCGAGTCGTGTGGAATAATCTTCCAAAATCACCAGACAACCAGAAGCATCCGTCTCCTCAGACCAGCGTTGCCCCTGACGGTCTTGAAAAAGACGTATTTGGCGAGACAGACAGACAGGTTGCTAATCACCATTCGCTTAACGGACGTTGCCTTCCCCTTTGCACCGTCTTAACCGACGAAATAAAAGAGAGAGGAATTGTTGTCAACTGGCTCAGACGAGAGGAAGGGGGTGTGTGCAGTGTTGCCAGCCTCTACTTTGTCATCCCTCGTCCTTATTTGTTCTCCTTCCATTAATTATGGTTTACTGCACGAGAGCAAACGTGCTTGATCGTAAATTACGGGCGATTGCAAAGCTCTGCAACGTTTTCGCACAACAGTCTTAACGACGGGTTTCTTCCGTGGAAAACGCTACTTTTGGAAGTGAACGAAACGATCGTCAGTCATCGGAAGTGTGTGTGTGTGTACACACACACGCACCATCACAGAAAACGGTAGGCGATGTGAAACTGCAGGGTATGAAATGACTGTTGGCACAAATGATACGTGGTTGGCCCAAGCGATATGTGGTCGGTTCGAACGATATGCTGACCGTTCACACGATATATGGTCGGGTCATACGATATGCGGTCGGTCCTTACCATATATGGTCGGTTCACACGATATATGGTCGGTCTTTACCATATACGGTCGGTTCCCATGATGTGTGGTCGATTCACACGATATATGATCGGTCCATACGACATACTGTCTGTCTATACGATAAAATGGTCGGTCCACATGATCGATTCCGGCGATATACTGACCGGTCCACACGATATGACGATCGATTCTGATCGATTCACACGATATATGGTGGGTCCTCACGGTAAAATAATCAGTCTGTACGATATATGGTCGGTCCACACGATATATGGTCGAACCACACGATGTATGGTCGGTTTACACAACATGTGGTCGGTTCAAAGGACATGGCCGGTTCACACGATAAAACGGTCGGTTCACCTGGTTTACAACGGTCGGTCCAGACGATATACGAGCCTCCACGATCGGTCTACACGACATCTGCCCAGACGATACATCATCGTCGGTCCAGGATGAGATACGCTCAACGTCATTGAAACCAATCATACTATCTCATGACATCCTCTCCCCCCCTCTCTCTCTTTCTCTCTCTCTTTTCTTTTAGGTTCCAGTTACGGACAACAGTCCACATCAAGGCCGGGCCCTAATTGAAATATAGAGAATTGAGAAAGGGGGGAAAGAAAGACATGGAAAGTATTTACGAATTTTTGAAGAAGTGAAAGACCTGTCTTTTGCAATGAGCCAGGTCATAGTTATTGGGAAAGACATGAGAAGGTTGAAAGTTCCAAAGCTTCGATGTGTTGGGAAAGAAGCAGTTATCAAAACGGCACACCCTTGAGTTGCTGATGGCCACACAATAATAATGTGACACAGGAGCTTGCCGAGTATTCCATGGTCTAGCTATGTACCCCATTGAGATATCCTGTCCAAGTCTAAGTTTGTGGAAGCTGTGTCAAGACGAGATGCAGATCGACAGAGAGAAGAGGGAGCAGAATTGAAGGATGTGGATGAATGCACTGTTGAGTCATCAGTGTATGAGTGCATTGGATTACTTGTAGAAGAGAAAAACCCATTGAAGAAAAGGAGAAAAAGTGTAGGGGACAGGACTGGCCCTTGAGGGACACTGCTGTTGTTGGAGAAAGGGGGTAGGCTGATCCATCAACAACCACAGAAATAGATCGGCCAGAGAGGAAGCTAGATATCAAGGAACAAAGTGAGGGGGGAAGCCAAAAGAGGGGAGTTTAAAGATGAGACCCAGATGCCACGCCCTGTCAGAAGCCATAGATATGTCTAAAGCAACTACATATTATGCCCAAAAATCTTTAAGATAGGAAAGAATATCATCAATGGATCTTGCCTTATGGAAGCCATACTGGTGATCAGAGAGAAGACTGTGATTTTCGAGGTGTTTTAGGATATGGGAGTTGAGGAGGGATTCAAAGACTTTGGAAATGGTAGATGTCAAAGCAACAGGACGATAGTTAGAGGGTTCAGAACAATTATTCAAAAGATTAATTACAGAATCTGATGTCCCCAAAACACGATTTTCACATCAGAATCCTTTTCAGCATGAAGAACATTACCTATACTGTGATTATAAAGCAAATCCGCTTTTTGAAGAAAACTGACAAAAACCGCTGGTTATTTTTACGAGAAAAGACTTTCTTTCAAAACTGGAATATAACATCATGAAAGTCTTCTTTCCTTGAAATAAAGATAGAAAATGTCGAAAAACGCCACTTCGGGTTGACATATAACATGATTATGAAGGTAATAATAATGGAATATATTTAATGTACAATTATTAAAAGTTTAATTACAGAACCTGATGATCCAAAAACTCGATTTTCTCATGAGAATCCTTTTCAACATGAGAGTCAACACAAGTAATGCAGCCCGTGATGGGAGCAGGGAGAGTCAGGGGTCCTTATGTAGACCGGATCCAACCGATGCTTTAGTGGGTCTTTGCCCCGTGTATACAGCAGTGGTTTGAAAAGGAAAGAAAATGAAAAATGACACAAGTGGTCAAGTTCTCGGTGATGCAGATATAACCCGGACCTCACAACTTTGTTCTGTTTCTTATATCATTTTCCCTCTCGCTTGTGAATAATCAGAGATATGAAAACAAAAGATTAATACACCATCGATCGTTTGGAACATTTAGCAAGCTTTTATTCGTCTTCTGTCACTTTAAGAATGAACTGGATATTCGTTACGTACAGAGCACCAGGTGGCCTTTTGCCCCAGCCGGCAGAAGCGGTGGTGCTTTAGTGTGGTGTAGGGGAAGAGCAGTCGCAAGCCTAGGAGGTCTCAGAAGTCCTGTGGGAGCCAGACTCCTAAAAAACAGCTGTGGAAGCCGTTTGCAGATGGGTATATGGTATCCTCTACATAGAGGCGGATCCCCGATATCCTGTGAACAGTGGCAGATGTCTGGCCCCATGTGTAGAGGGGTGGATCCCTGGCAGTCTGTACACAGGACCCTTTCTAAGGAAGGGTGGTGTGGGGGTAAGACAACTTCTTTTATGTTGATTTGGTTTCGACTGTAGTGACCAGAAGGCTTCTCTAGTAATCAGAAGCCTTCTGTATTACCCAAAAACCATCAATAGCAACCGGAAGTCTTCTATAGTACCCAAAAGCCTTTTATATTAGCCAGAAGCCCTGTACAGCAACTAGAAGCCTTCTATAGCAACTGGAAGCCTTGTTACCCACAGGCCTTCTATGGTAACGAGAGGCTTTATATATTACCCAGAAGCTTTCTATAGCAGCCAGAAGTGGTGCATTAGTGTGTTTAAGAACCGTCGATTGCGGTCCAGGTGATGGAAGGAGAGACTCAGGAGAATCAGTGGGTTGAACACCTCTCGGTAAGTGGTGTGAGAGGCCCCAAGAATGATCTTCTCTGCTCTTATCTTATCTTCTTCTGTGGTGGAGAAGGATGGAAGACAGGGCGGGAGGGAGCAAAGGTGGATTTGGGATTTTCTTGAGCTCAGGTGCAGGGAGTCGGATTGCCTGGAGTCGACGAAGTCTGTAGAGCCGATGGTTGAAGTATTTGATTAAGGTACCGACGTGATACATCCAGCTTACCCTGGCGTCTAAAGTGACACCGAGAAGCCCATTGGTGGACTTCAAAACCTGATGGGGGGGGAGGGGGGGGGGTTAGGGCCAAGTAAGACAGCAGAAGGTGGGACAAGTTTAGATGTGAGTAAGACGTTTATGACTACATACGTTCGTGATTTGGTTATTGAAGACGTGTGATTGGTAGTCATTTAGTTTTGGAGACATCTGAGGTTCTTGGTGGTCGAAGTAGGTCGGAGTGCTTTTCTCAGTGCTTTAGTGTTCTAATGTGGGATTCTGGTGACAGGTTAGGGATTATGTCGACTCACAAGTGCTTCTCACAAACACATTCCTGTAGATCATATCCCGCTAGATGATTGTCATATCAAGGCCTTCTCTCGCTGTGCTCATTCCTCACTACTTTATATTCAGGTTGAAAGCCATCAAAGCAACTTTGGAGTTTGTATAAGTCCCTTTGTGAGTTGTTGCCATCCTCAGTCACAAATATTGAGGCGGATGCAATAGAATGTGATCCCCTTCTTCAGGTGCTGAAGAGAATTCTGGCGTCACACTCGCTCTTACTGCGATATACGATCCTTGTTATGAGACGTAGATCATGCCGGGTGCCATTCCTTGAACATAATACTTATCTTCTGTTTCCCACAAATTGTAAGTACTTGATTTGATAACGAGTTTTTGACAGATGCGCCCATATACATGTGACAGGAGTTAATCTTACCATGGTAGCAGAAACGACCGTCATTTATCGAGAACTCTTCAGGGGATACTTGAAAACAGATTTTCGCGCAGTGTGACAAGAATCCAGTTATTACTGTACTGAAATTCTTTAAGATTAGAATATAGTTCTTTATGTAAAGTCTCCCAATTTTTCTTTTATGTTAAAATTTTCATTTTCTTCACTGATAAAAGAAGAAAAGAATCAGGAGTAATTCAGTTATAGTTATCGACACTTCTAGATCAAACTGGTTATACAGAAATGACAAAGCCTCTTTAGTTTGTTCATAAGACTTTATCAGAGTCTTCTTTAAAAATGTAAAGAACTGGTGCATTTGCAATAGAATTTTCTCAGCCACTGAGTCAACTAATATCAACTAATATCTTTTGCAGCATAATGCTGGGTCCCGGGACGAGAGACTAATAAGGCAAGACTTATTACTCATAACGCAGACCACACGTATTACATTTTCTGTACCTTATAGTCGCCGCAGTCTTTATAAAAGTATAATTAATGCCAGAGATGGCGAATAAGCCTCTCATTTCTTTAGAAATAACCTATATTTTCGCTCAACGTCACCAGACTTGAACGTCATATTGCATCACAAAGTCGTAGGTGATGAAGACATTACGCAGCTTTATGGCAGCGTTGCATTCAGTAGCAGGGAAGTGATGCATTCCTTTGGAACGAGAAGTTCTTTGAACGATACAACCACGCCAGAATGTGACTTTTCACTCGCGGTGTAACTTCAGGCAGGCGGAGTTCGGTAACACCTTTCAGATTTTTTTGTTATTCATATGATTAATAACAAATGTTTGCCCTCGTCAAGAGGAACCCACTGGGCGTCATCATCATCATCACTTTACCCCAAGGGAGGGAACTTGCGCCACTTACCCTCTGCAGGTCACATGCAACACCCTGCCCTCAAGGCCTACACCTCCTACACCCCCTCCATCACTAGAACTTCCCCTGTAGACCACGTCTCCAGCTACACTGACTCCTTCCCTACTACCTACGGTTCCCTCTTGACTTTTTAGACCTTTCCATCACCTGGAGTCCTTCCACCTACACTACCTCCTTCTTTAGCCACTCTTTTCCTCCATCACCCTTCGCCTCTTCCCTCATCCCAGGTCTCACCTCACATCAGCCACAGCTTCCGGAGCAAAATTTCCCCAACATTGTATGCAGCGCCCACTCGCTTCAGCCACGTACACCGACTCGTTCTTATCAACCGCCACAGCACGTACACCGTCCTGCAGTTTATGTCCCAAGGGTCACTCACACCACCGCCGCCACCACCGCCACAGCCACCACCACCCATCCCTCCTCCAGACACTCGTGTATTGAATACATGGAGGGGGGTCCCTGAGTCCACCAAAGTAATATGACCCGTATTTTAATCAACTGTCCAGATATGTTGGTACTGATCTCTCGTATAGTGTGCTTTTATCTTAATCTAATAAAGACATGGGAGCCTTCAGTCTATCCTCGTGGCTTGAATCTTATATTACTCCACTTTCCATTTACGTGGACAATGATCCATACAATAATGTGCTTTTATTTATGTCCTGAGTAAATGAGGCCTCCAGCTCATCTCTGTAACTTGACGTATATTATTACTCCACTTTCCATAATGTTGGGGCGCTGATCTACCTTGTAATGTGCCTTTATCATCGTAAGGAATACATTGGGGAACCTCATCCCTACACTTCAATAAGTTGTTGAATATTCGCTTTGTTTACATATCTCAATACGCTCAAGGATAGTGAAGACGGTGTTTAAGCTAACTCACTCCTGACGCAGCGTTGTTTCCACTGTGCGCCGCCCGTCATCCACTCTTGACCACACAGTTCACGTCAACACGATGTCCCACGCCACGTCTTTTTTAACTGGGTGGTCAGGAAGTGAGGTAAAGGATAGAGGAAAGGATAGAGCGAGTGAGGAAATAATGGATAGCTACAGACTGTTACGGATGTATGGTATAGGTTGTATGTGAAGTGTGACAAGGGTGTTTGGAATATGTATTTCGGGTGTTTTATTTACTCCCAGCAGACTAAGTGTGTGTGTGTGTGTGTGTGTGTGTGTGTGTGTGTGTGTGTGTGTGTGTGTGTAGTGATGTTGTTTGTTAGTTTAGGGTGAAGATCATCTCTGCAGAGCATCATTGTTTATTGTGTATATCGATGGCTGAGTGAAACCTCACTGAGGACCCTGAGGCTCCGTGGGAACCAAGTTTATCTCACACTAGCGTTGCTCTCCAGGTCTTGGGTGTGTCTGCAGTTTTGTACCTCCCGTGTCTTCTACTTTGTGCCGTTTTCCTTTGTGTTGCTTCCCTTAAACATGTGACAAAAGGTGTTACCTTAAGTCGCTGGTGTTGTTTTTTGGTGTTTCCGATGTCAGAATGTCGTTCATTCGTGACGAATCGTAGGACATAATCTCGTATCCTCTCTAGCTTCAGCATACGTACCTGGCAGGTCAATATGGGGAAGGCTCCTTCACCTGGTATAATTTTTGCCTTTCCTGCAGGTGCCAGAATCACTTTCTCCTTCACGTTCACCTCTTCATCTTCACCCTCTTGCACCATTTGTTCATTCACTCTCACACTCTGTCTTTAGACTCTTTTGTTGACTCTTCTCGATCTTGACACCACATCATCACACTATCTACCGCACTCTCATCCCTTCTCTTTACTCCTTCCATTACTCTCATTCTCCCTCTCTCCCTTACTCATACATCTTTATCAGCTATCCCCCCCTCAACCTCACATCTTTGTCTTTACTTTCTCTTCCATCTTCACTTCTTCATTATCATCCTTTTCTCTCAAATCTCCCACTCATTTTTCACTCCCTCACCATCAGCATCACGCCTTCCCACTCCCTCCTCATTCTTCGATGATTTAACCCCATTCTCATGTCTTCATTTCCATCGTCACATCACCACTGCCACGCGCCTCAGACACGGCATTACCGGAGGAAAGGTCATTTTTGCTCCTCGAACGTCCGGTTACCACACACCACCACACCTGCCTTGTTATCAGTGGTTATCGCATGAACTGCCAATTCAAGATGTATGATTAACTTACTCCTCACTTTTTGTAACATCACATCGTTCGTCACCCCACACATCTAAGCAGGCCACCCCGCCTCCAGCCACACCTTAGAATACTCTCCCGCACCCCCAAGGGAACCGGCCCGTCTCGTAAGCCGGTCTTCCCATGCAAGCCACACTCCCTCATGCCTCACTCCACGGCAGGCCATCTCTTTCCAATAAATGGCTCACCTGCAGTAAGCTGCTGTCTTAAACTTAATCAACTTTTTACTAATTCATACGTCTGTAGCGTCTCCCTCATGATCAAGTAGCCTATTCGAGCATGTCATCAGTACTAAGCAATTAGGTTTCTGGAGTAAGCTGCTCCGTTCTTATACATTATGGTGTAAGAGATAACCATATGTCTCAATGTGAGTAACACCTTTCCAGTTAAGCCACAGGTACATGATAAGATCCCAGTATTCTTAGGGCGTCATTCCTGATTACGCAAAACCTCACCAGAACACCACTACGCCTAAGAGATAAAAAAAGATACCTCTCTAATTAGGCCTCAGTGAACCAACCATACCCTCTTGACACCAACCAGGCCCACAGACCATACTCATTAAGCTTCACCTTCCTCATTAAGCCACACTCCTCCGTTGAGGGACGCCCTCTCCAGTGAGCCATACTTCCATCGTCGGGACCCTGCTCCTGCGGGAGGGTCTTGGTATATGTGGCCTCCAGGACAAACTAGGATTTTCAGGCAACTCCTCTTTGGCAAAGGTTCGTTCATAACCAGAACTCTGGAACAGACCACACCATCCCAGCATGACACACACACACACACACACACACACACACACACACACACACACGTGCCTAAGAATTTTACGATAGTTAGACACGGACTGTCATTTCCCAGTAATGAATGGCACTCCGATCACACACACACACACACACACACACAGCAGAGCTGTGCCAGTAATGACACACCAGAGGACGAGCTGTCAATGGCAAGAATCCGTGCCAAGCATATCCCTGGTGAGTCTTTACACACACACACACACACACACACATACAGACCCAGCAACCACTTCTCGGCCTTTCGTAATCATTATGTTCCACATGTTATTCTATTTAATTTTTTTTCTCATTATTAAGATCGTAACTGCTTCCTTCATATCTGTATCCAAGGCTGCAGTGGACGTGACTCGTCCGCCCTACACCTAGCAACGTGGAGATGAATAAATGAAGACAGTTCTTGGCTTTTCATGTCCGTCCCAAAACAGAATTCTTTTGTTAGTGCTGATTCACCACACCTTCTAGTGAGGTCAACACAAAATTTTCAATAACCTTGAATTAGTTCGAAGGTTCGGACCTAGCTTTCCGGTAAAGACCTCACTGCAGTCATCACCTCCAGAGGGCCATTTCCAGTTTTGCAGAAAGTCTTTTAGATTACATTGTTTACCCCACCACGTTACGAAAGGTCCTTGAATTTCATCCCTCATGAATTATCTAATTACTTAATTCTCTTGCGCAGATGGGTTGATATATTGGTCAAATTACGTAAAGGACGTTTTGAAGAGCTACACAGGGTGTTCATTAGATCACACAGCACAAACCTAGCCAGCTGGAGGCCGATAGGCTGAACAGAAATAGGTTTTAAGGTTTTCCTTGCATTTTAGAGGCTGGAGCTTGGGTTTCTCTCTCTCTCTCTCTCTCTCTCTCTCTCTCTCTCTCTCTCTCTCTCCCTCTCTCTCTCTCTCTCTCTCTCTCCAGTCAACCGTAAGAGAGAGAGAGGGGGGGGGGGCAAGCGACAACTCCCCTTCATGAGGTCAGCTGCCAGTAAGAGTATTCCAAGAGCGTCCGTTCCGATCTCCTGTATTTCCAAACATCGATATGACTGTCCCTCGTCTGGACTCCCCATCAAGGCTACAACGGACATGACTGATACGCCTGACAACTGCTGACATTTAAATACAATGAAAGTTCTCACTGCCAGTAATATCTAGTTATGTTATAGTGTGTGTGTGTGTGTGTGTAAATGTGTGTACCTTTCTATCTGTGTATGTATATGTTTTTCTGTATGTTTTTTTGTGTGTAGTCACTTGATTATAATTATTTGTACTGTACGGGGAAGGAGGTCTACATTCGTGGGTCCCCCATTTCTTGTGTGATTACTATTCATTATTACTATTCGTGATTACCATTCGTGATTACCATTCGTGATTACTGTTCGTGATTACTATTCGTGGTTACCATTCGTGATTACTATTCGTCTGTTGCGGGGAGAGAGTTGTACATTCGTACTGCCTCTTCTCTTAACTTTGTATATATGTATCTTGTATTTACCCTTATGTATGCACACACACACACACACATATGACAGAAAAATTTTGGCTCCTGCTCAGAGAATGTGGTGAACTGTGGCCGCCAGAGATGCCGTGTGGCACACGGAGGACGCGAGGTGTGGCGAAGGACAACCCGCGCTTCGGCTCACCGTCGCCAGGATGTTTATCTGTGGTTGTCATCCTTGCCAGCTTCATCTTGGCTTATCCTTCTCCTCTTGGCCCCATAGTTACAATTTATTCCGGTACGCGCGGTTTTTTTATTTTATATTTTATTTTTTGTGTGTCTGTGTTTATAGGGAAGGAACGTTCCTGGCCTTTACGTTTTCCTAAAACTCTCTCGCAATTTGACTCGTATCTTTCTAGCTACGCAGAGTTGGCGTGTATATTTCAGACAGGTTATCTTGAGCATCTTATACGTGTGGGGTAATTTTCCTCACAAACATATCACTGTTGAAATGTTTGTCCAAGAACAAGCGGGTGACTTGGTGCGTCTTATGCCAGCAGACGGCGTCATGGTTAGCTGGCCTGTCACATCTCTCGCAGGTGTAAGTCGCGTCACTGTGTAGGGTTACTTCGGGCAACTCTCCTCTGTACTGCCTCGAATGTTTCGAAGATCGGTGACACCAGTGTCGTGTTCTGTCCTCCTGTAGAATCCTCCCCTCTCTCATATTTAGTTTGAAAGTCTCTAAATGGTACGTATACCTTCCTCCCTCTGCACCCGCGGTCACACCTTGTCTGATACGCAGTGTGTCAAGGATGTGGGCATTGTCATGGGTACTTGGTAAACTCTGCCAACCTCGGAGAAGACGCTCGAGATATGTGACTGTTGTGGGGTGCTTTTTTTTTTTTTTTTTAACCCACTTCCCAGCCCAACAGCTGGGCAGACTTAAGGAGGTGATGTAAGGTTCTCTTCTCTTGAGCCCCGAGGACCTAGTACTTCGGGGGCTCTTGAGTACGGTCTATTTATTCACATGTCTACGATGTAACCCTATATACCAACAACGCCCTCCTCCCTCCGCTACCAAGAGGAGCAGCTGTGGTGGTTGGTGGCGATAGCAAGCATGACTAATAGCCTTACTTTACGTAACCCCTCTGCTCACGGCGACTCGTGGGGTCAGGTGTAGCATACGTTACGTTCTGTCTTGCGATGGTCTAATTTTACACCGAGGGGCGCACATAGCGAGGGGACGTCGGTCGCATCTGACAGTAATGACACACGATGGCACGGCTGACAATGACCTACGTGCGAAGGTTACCCCCCCCCCTTTTTTTTTTTTACGGTACCTCGAGCCATCACGTCCTCCGTGTGATCAAAGAGACGTGTCTCTCCTCGATGAAAGTTGCGGGTTGAGAGAGAGAGAGAGGAGATCAGTTTATGAGATCACGTACAGCAGAAAGGAAAGGAAAGATGGTATTCAGGATAAGTGATGTGTGGGATTAAGTTACTTTAGAATAATTAAAGTGGCCTGTTACACACACACACACACACACACACACACACACACATATATATATATATATATATATATATATATATATATA
>JAYMFT010114140.1:0-13430 GCA_038088735.1 Panulirus argus
TCTCTACACTGACACTCCCACCATAAAACTCTGTATATTGAACCTCCTAGCATAAGACTCTCTACACTGAACCTCCCAGCATAAGACTCTATGCACTGAACTTCCCAGCATAAGACTCTGTGCACTGAACGTTCCAGCATAATACTCTGTACACTGAACCTCCCAGCATAAGACTCTGTACACTGAACCTTCCAGCATAAGACTCTGTACACTAAAGCCTCCCAGCATAAGACTCTGTGCACTAAACCTCCCAACATAAGATTCTCTACACTGAACCTCCCAGCATAAGACTCTATACTCTGAACCTCCCAGCATAAGACTCTGTATATTGAACTTTCTAGCATAAAACTCTCTACACTGAACCTCCCAGCATAAATCTCTGTACACTGAAACTCCCAGCATAAGACTCTGTACACTGAACCTCCCAGCATAAGACTCTATACTCTGACCTCCCAGCGTAAGGCTGTACATTGAATCTCCCAGCATAAGACTCTCTACACTGACACTCCCAGCATAAGACTATACACTGAACCTTCCGGCATAAGACTCTGTACACTGAACCTTCCAGCATAAGACTCTGTACCAGTACTGAACCCCAGCATAAGACTCTGTACACTGAACTTCTCAGCATAAAATTCTGTACACTGAACCTACCAGCATAAGACTCTGTACATTGAACCTCCCACCATTAAGACTGTACATTGAATCTCCCAGCATATGACTCCGTACATTGAACCTTCCAGCATAAGACTCTGTACACTGAACCTACCAGCTTAAGACTCAGTACACTGATCCTCCCAGCATAAGACTCTATACACTGAACCTCTTAGCATAAGACTCCGTACATTAAACCTCCACCCATAAGACTCAGTACACTAAACCTCCTAGCAAAGACTTTTTGCACTGAACCTCCAGCATAAAACTATGTACACTGAATCTCATACCATAAGACTTTGTACATTGAACCTCCCAGCATAAAACTTTGTAAACTGAACCTCCCAGCATAAGACTCTGTACATTGAACCTCCCAGCATAAGACTCTGTACACTGAACCTCCCAGGAAAGGACTGTTTACGCTGAACCTCCTATCATAAGACTCTTTACGTTAAACCTCCCAGCATAAGACTCTCTACACTGAACCTACCAGCATAAGACTCTGTACACTGAATCACCCAGCATAAGACTCTGTACACTCAACTTCCCAGCATAAGACTATGCACACTGAATTTCCCAGCATAAAACTCTGTACACTGAACCTACCAGCATAAGACTCCGTATATTGAACCTCCCCGCATAGGACTCTGTACACTAAACCTCCCAGCATAAAACTCTGTACACTGAACCTACCAGCATAAGACTCTTTACACCGAACCTCCCAGCATAAGACTCTGTACATTGAACCTCCCAGCATAAGACAAAGTACATTAAACCTCTCAGCAAAGACTCCGTACATTGAAACTTCCAGTATTAGACTCTGTACACTAAACTTCCGGGCAAGGACTCTTTACACTGAACCTCCCAGCATAAAACTCTGTACATTAAACCTTCCAGCATAAGACTCTGTACATTGAATTTCCCAGCATAAATCTTTGTACTCTGAACCTCCCAGGATAAGACTCTGTACACTGAACCTCCCAGCATAAGACTCTGTACACTGAATATCCCAGTATAAGACTCTGTAAACTGAACTTCCCAGCATAAGACCATGCACACTGAATTTCCCAGCATAAGACTCTGTACACTGAATTACCCAGCATAAGACTCCGTACACTGAACCTCTCAGCATAAGACTGTACACTGAACCTCCCAGCATACGACTGTGTACGCTGAACCTCCCAGCATAAGACTCTGTACGCTGAACCTCCCAGCATAAGACTCTGTACACAGAACTTCCCAGCATAAGACTCCGTACACTGAACCTCCCAGCATAAGACTCTATACACTGAACCTCCCAGCATAAGACTCTGTACACTGAACCTCCCAGCATAAGACTCCATACACTGAACCTCCCAGCATAAGACTCTGTACATTGAACCTCCCAGCATAAGATCTCTGTGCACTGATCCTCCCAGCATAAGGCTCCGAGACATGACTGAAGCGACACCCCGCAGGACATTCTTGAAGCTAAACTAACACAAAAGTTTTCCAGTATCGAGGCGACTGGCAAGTTTAATATGAGGTTTTGTTTCCTGTCTTGCTGTGTTCCCGGATGATGATACCTCCTGGCACATTATTTTCGCACTTGTTAGATATCACGAGATTAAAATTCAACAACGGGTGACACAGATAATTAACATCTTGATAATCAGAGACTTGAATAGAAATATTTCTTCAAGTGTTTCTTGCTGTGTCTTTTAGTACTTTAAGACCTTCATGCCTTATACAGAAAACGTTCCTGTAACTCTTACTTCCACCAACAGTCAGGATGTTCACTGATCTTTGTCTGCTCCTTCATGTGTGTTTATCCATCGGTATTCATGCACTAATAGCCTCAGAATATTTACCTTTATGATTGCTAGATTTAAAAGAATGAATGTTCCTACACCCTAGTAATTAACGACTTTAATTTCAACGACTTAAAGTTTGAGGACATGTGTGGTGTCTTGAGAGTTGGCAGCTGTGTTGTATTTCTAGACGAGAGTAAAACACCGGAGTCGTCACAGATAGACGCTATATCGGTGTAGTGTGATCTTTTTCTAGGCAATATGGTGACGGAACGAGCCACGTAGAAGATGAACACGGAGAGCAAGAAATAATGAGGATATGTTCCATGTGGAAGACGAACCCGAACAAAGCGGCAGAGCCTCTATACTCTCCTGGTCGTGGGAAACACCGGGGTCATGGTACCCAGTGAACGCACGTTCCATGCGGAAGGCGAACCCTACACACACGATACACCAGCTGGACTCCCCGCGGGACGACACCCGACCCTCCTGTCTTGTACGTGGAGATAAAGGATTTTTCTCTATCCAGGTACCTGGCAACTCTATATGGAAAGGAGAGGGAGAGAGAGAGAGAGAGAGAGAGAGAGAGAGAGAGAGAGAGAGAGAGAGAGAGAGAGAGAGAGAGAAGGGGGAGGGTGATCGGCTTGTGAAGTTCTCTCTCTCCGATACCTGGATGGAAATGATGATGTGATCCAGTGGTGTGGGTGTGACTGTGGTGGTGGTGGTGGGGTGATATAAGTGTGGTGGTGGAGTGGTATGAGTGTAGTGTTAGTGAGGTGGTATGAGTGTGGCGGTGATGAGGCAGTATGAGCGTGACAGCAGTGCTGGTAAGGAGGAGTGAGCGTGGTGATGATAATGCTTTGGTGGTGGTGGTGGTGGTGGTGGGGAAGACAATGTGGTGGAGCCGTGGGTGTGGTGCTGAGGTGTGAGGGAGAGCTGGTGTGGCGAAGGAGGTGTGGGCGCTCTTCCACGAGACGCCACTGAAGCACTGAATTAAGCAACAACACGGAACTGCCTTGAAGGGTAGAGGGAGGGAGGGAGGGTATCAGGGAGCACTGGTCGTACCTGGAGAAGGCTTGTTATAAGATGTGGTCGCAATAGGAGAGAAGGGGCTGGATATAAGTTGGGAGGGGAGGGGGGGGGGTAGGATAGTCACCTGGGCAGGCCTGGTGTTATCAAAGGGAGTTCTTGCACCTGGGGGAGGAGGAGAGGGGGGAGGGGTGGTTATAACGTTGTGTGGTCTTACTTGCGGAGGAATGAGTATAAGGTTTTGTGTCCATATCTGGGAAAGACTGGATATATGGGGGTGTGGTCGTATCTAAAAAAAGTCTGGGTATAAGGGGGATGGTGTACCTAGCAGCGCTGGGTAGAGTAAGGAGTGGTTATATCTTGGAGGGCAAGGTATAAGGGACAAAGGTGTGGGTACATCCGGGAGGGCAAGGTATGAGGGACGAGAGTATGAGGGAGTACAGGATGTAAGGGATGAGGGTGTGGTAATATCTGGGAGGACAGGGAATGAGGGACAAGGGCATGGTTATATCTGAAAGGCTAAGGTATAAGGGACGAAGGCATGGTTATATTTAGGAGGGCAGGGTATAAGGGACGAGGGTGTGGTAACATCTGAGAAGGCAGGGCATAAGGCAGCAGGGTGTGGTGATCCCCTGACTACAGCGGGAGAAGTACCTCTCAGGATTATTCATAAGGCAGTAGGACCCCTGAGCCATGAGCCGCACACATGGCACTCCATCTACAGGAGCACTGTCTCCAGGCCGTGGTGTGTGTGTGTGTGTGTGTGTGTGTGTGTACTGGTGAAGAGGGTGTTCTGGTGTGTGCGCAATGATGACGAAGGTGTATTGGTGAATGTGTACTGTTGTCGAGGGTGTTTTGGATTGTTTGTGCTAGTGATGACGGTCTGCTGGTGTGTGTGTGTGTATGTGTGATGGTGATGACGGCGAGTATGCATTGGTAATGAGGGTGCTAATGTGTGTGTACTAATGCTGAGGGTGTGTCGGTATGTGCGTACTAGTGATGATAGTGTGTTGTTTTGTGTTTGCTGGAGCTGAGGTTGTGTTAATGTGTGTGTGTATAGGTGATAAGGGTGTGTTGTTTTGTATATACTGACGATGGGGACGTATTGGTGTGCGTGGGTACTAGCGTTGTGGGGATGTTGGTGTGTGTATACTAGTGTTGAGGGGATGTTAGCGTTTGTGTACTGATGATGAGGGTGTGTTGGTTTGTACGTCCTGGAGATGAGGGTTGAGTTGGTGAGGAGGTGCTAGTTGTGTGGGAAGAGGGTGTGCGTGTGTGCGTGTGTGTGGGGGGGGGTACATAACTCATGAACTCTCTCCACCATCAAGGAGTTATGTAAACATACGTATACTGCCGGCATTTATAGTTTCTTCGCTGAGTCTGTTCCATACACACACCTTCCTTTCACTAAAACGGCATTTCATTTCAAGCAAGCGTAGCCTCTTATTACGACCTCTGGATACTCTGTCACTGCATCTTGTGACGAAAACCTATTCCCTGTCGACGTCGTCAGACTGATTTAAGAAACCTGAATGATGTAATCGGGTCACAATTAACCCTTCTTTCCTCCATGTTAGGCAAGCCTGTAGCCCTCGGCTTGTCATTGTTGCTCACCTCTCTTAGTTTAGATACTTCTTAGTTGTTCCTCTCAGCTCTCTCAATTTGCTCTTTTACCTAATTATATGGTGACCAGACTGAGAAGTATAATCCAGTTTTGGTCCGATATATGTTGTAAATTGTTTACCAAACATTTTCTTATCCATTTACCTAAATGCGATTCTAATATCTAAAATCCCCTTACAAATTCTCCCGGCGACAGATTAGGCATAATGTCGATCCCTCTCTCTCTTTCATAAACAGATTCCAGTAGCTTATTTCTTGATAGATAATAATAGCCCCACGCCTTCATTCAGTGTCCTACTCTTATCATTTTGATATATTTCGGACCGGATCTTATCGACTATTTATCAGAACAAACTTGGTTTGTGTTTTGGTCCCCTTGTAAGCCCGTGCAGTCATTATTATTCTTTACTTCACTCATGACGCCGGCATCATCTGCAAATATGTTTAGATAGCAGTCTAACCCTTCAGGCAAGTCGCTTACATATACAAAGATCAGTGGGCCTAGGACCCAGCCCTGAAGCACGTTACAGGTGAACTCAGACCACATCGTAAATGTTCCTCTCACATGTGTCCTTTGCTCCCTTCCACTGAGGTAATGTAGCTTCTTAATCTACCTCCGATGTGTTACAGTCTAAAATGTTCTCTGGAAGTCCAGGTATACGAGTCTACACCACAGGCAGTTTAACTATCTCCGATTCTTTATCTTCACTACTTACGCTTAACACCCTGGTCTCTGAAGCCAGACACAAATACTCAGACTTTGTTGCTCAAGGGATTCAAATCAAATTGTTATGGATTCCCTCTCATATAGGCCTCCCTGAGCAAGACAAAGCAGACGCTTTAACCAAACTTGCACTTGGTAAAGATGATGTTGAAAACAGCATTGGGTGGTCAGTTAGGAGCCTCAAAACTGTAATTAGAAAGGAACTAACTGACCTCTGAAGCACTTAGACGATGTTCAGATAAGCACAAGTAGAAACGTTTTCCATCACAGTGAAATGTGTAAAGTAAAACATGTATATGGAGAAAGTAGTAAGATCAGCAGATTACATAATGTAACTGCTAGATTAAGGCTACGCTATAGGTACTACTGGCGCTTTGGCCTATCTGGAGATGATAATCATGTGATTGTAAAGTTCGTGGTCAAAGATATGGACACAAACTAGAACACTGTGTCTTAAAATGTGAAAAAATAGAGCCGTTTAGGGACAGAGCTAAAGAGACCCTGCAAGAAATGTCACAACAGCTCATTGTTAATATCAAGATACCTGAAATTTTAAGTTTGTATCCACCTTCTGCATCTAGTTGGTAAAACTCAACATATGAAACTATATAACGTATTGTAATAAAATATCTGTTATGAATTGTAACATCCTATGTAATATCAACCCACTGGAGCAAATTTGACTATAAGACCCTTTGTGACGCCTGTAATCTTTTTGCGCTACCGCTCACAGGATGAGTATGGGGTACACAATAAATTTGCCGGGGTTACCCACATAAATCAATCACCAACCATCTCTTTAATCTAAAACGGAGCGCACTCTTTGTCACGGAAGTCTAAACCTTTCCCTGAAACCCAAATTGTCTCCTAAGTAGGTAGTCTCTCCTTTGCAAGTAGCCGTCTATCTGCTTTCTGATTATATTTTCAAGTGTTTTACAAACCACCGAGGTCAATCTGCAGAACAGCACAATCTCTCAATCACCCTTCTTAGACAAGCATGAAATTTGCTTTCTTCGACCCATTCTCTCACTGCCCCTTCCTCTAGTGACCCACTGAGCAATATTTCGAGCGGTCTAACATTCCTTCACCATATATAGAGGGACTTAATCGGGACAGGACCATGAGCCTTACATGGATCGCGGAGTTTTAGTAGCATGATCACTTGATTGAGATGTGCGGGGAAACCTCGGCAAATTTATTGTGCACCCCATACTCACCCTGCGAGCGGTAGCGCAAAAGGCTTATGAAGGTCACAAAGGGTCTTAGTCAGACCCCAGTGGACTGATATCATTGTGTCTTCCTCAACCCATCTCGATGGCGTCTGGGCAACAGTGTCCTTCACTGTGAAAAACACTTTTAAACTCATCATTCATCTCCTCACATATTTGCTCACCATCTTCAGTGGTTCTCCCCTCGGAATCCCTTAGCGTGATTCAATGCTTTTTAGAAGATTATTTGCTCCTAATGAAATTTCGGAGAAGATATGGAATGTTTTTCGCTCCGTATGAGCGCGGGCGAATATGTGTGTGTGTGTGTGTGTGTGTGTGTGTGTGTGTGTGTTTTATAATGGTGTTGCCCCGTCTCTTAACCTTGTATGTATGTACCATGTCTTTACCTCTATGTATGTGGGCACACACACACACACACAAGCCTAAACTAAGTACCCATTTACTGTCCAGCCCAGAAGGGAAGATGAACAACTGAGTTGGATGTAGGCCGAATGTAGCGCCTAGGATTCGAACCCATGGGGGTCCGATCCCGGGCTAGCCCGTGCTAAATCATAGTCAACAGCGCTAACCAAGAGTGATCTTGAAGAAGTCTCACATTATTCAAAAAAAAAAAAAAAATGACAGGAGACAAATATGAAACATTTTTGAAATTAAGGAAAGTGATAAAAAACAAGACGGAACCCACAACACCTTCAGCTGTGACCCGCTCATCCAGCCCACGGCCCTCCTGACACGTCCTTAATGGACGGGGGAAAACCTTCAATTTGCAAAATCTGGAAATGCCTCACAGCAAAATTTCTAGGGCTTCTGTAAGATCCCAACCTTTCAACGGAGCCAATTTAGAGTATACAAAAATGTTTCCACCAAAATGATAATACAGTTAAAACGACGATACTGCTGTGCTGGAGGAGATAATCAGTATTAATCACGATGCATAAATCTTTAACAAAAATACGTACATAATCATTTATCATGCATACAACCCGCCCGTGGTCGAATCCGCATAGATTCGAATCCTGGTCGCGGCAGTCGGTCTACAATCAACACAGCTGTTCATCTTCCCCTCCTGACTGGTCCATAAAATGGGTACTTGGCTTAGGCTAGGATATATGTACGTATGTATGTGTCTTTATGTTGTAGGCTCCAGTCACGGATAAAAGTCCAAATCAAGGCCGGGGCCTTAATTGAATTATAGAGAGACTTATGAAAAGGAAAAATAAGACGTTAAAGTATTTACAAATTTTTGAGAACGTGAAAGACCTGTCTTTTGAAATGTGCTAGGTCATAGTTATTGGGAAAGACATGAGAAGGTAAAGAGTTTCAGAGTTTCAACGTGTAGGGAAAAAAACAGTTATCACAATGGCCCACCTCTGAGTTGCCGCCGGCAACACAGTAATCATGCGACACAGCAGCTTGCCGAGTATTGCGTGGTCTAGCTAGTGGTGGGGGACACAAGCAGCCAGCTCTAGGAAGCAAAAGCCAGAGTAATACCTATAGAAAAGGGAAAGTGAACCAACATTGCGGCGTAGGACAAGAGGGTCAGGTTTGGAAGTTAGCCTGGGACAATTTATATGTCGGACCGCTTTCGACTCAACTCTGTTAAGCAAGGATGCAGGGACAGACAGAACCACCCCAGATGTGAGAGCAGGACTCCATACAAGGACGAATCAATCCTCTGTATAAACAGAATAACTGTTCAGAAGAAAAGAAGTTTCGAGATCTAAACATGACACCTAGTTTCTTAGAGGCAGACTTAGCTATTCCTGAACTGTGGGATTTCTAAGAAATAGTGGATGTTACAGTAATACTTACCAAGTATGTTCATCGAGTAAGAGGTGGAATTACAGAACCGTCAAAGGAGAGACGAAAGTTGTGAGGAGTTTTCGATAGAAAGATGGGTAGAAATTGGGTCTTGGAGGGATTAAATTTACCTAGATTTCGCGTACCCCACTGAGATATCCTGTTCAAGTCTGAGTTTATTGAAGAATATGTGTCAAGTCAAGATGCAGATCGAGTGAGAGAAGGAGCAGAATTGAAGGATGTGGATGAATGCAATCTTGAGTCGTCAGCGTATGAGTACATTTGATTATTTGTGGAGGCAAATCGTTCAAAAGGAGAAAAAGTGTAGGATACAGGACAGAACCTTGAAGGATACCGTTGTTGACGTAGAAAGGGAGGTGGGAGGCTGATCTATCAACAACCACAGAGTTAGATCGGCCGGAGAGGAAGCTAGATATGAAGGAGAAAAGTGAGGGAGGAAAGCCAAAAGAGGGGAGCTTAGAGATGAGACTCCCTGTTAAAAGCTTTGTATATTTCAAGGGCAACCACACATGACTCCCCAAAATCTTTCTGGGATGATGACCAAACATTAGTAAGATAGGAAAGAATATCACTAACGGACCATGCCTTACAGAAGTCATACGGGTGATCAAAGACAAGACTGTGAGTTTTGAGGGTGTCTAAGGATATGGAAGTTAAGGAAAGATTCAATGACTTTGGAAATGGTAGATGTGAAAGCAACAGGACGATAGTTAAAGGAGTCAGAACAGTCACCCTTCTTAGGGATGGGATGTATCAATGCATGCTTCCAAGAAGAAGGAAAAGTTTTAGTTTTTAAACAGAAATGGAATAGACGAGCAAGCACAGGTGCAAGTTCAGAGGCACAATCTTTCAGTACACGGGGATGTATGCCATTATGACCATAAGCCTTGCTTGTGTCCAGAGAGAGAAGCGCTTTCCGGACAGTTCGAAAAGAGATTATGGGGAGGGGCATAGGATTAGTATGAGGAGTATCAGGGGTTGAAGGAGTTAGTCATCCAAGAGGGAGTTAAAGAGAAACGAGGGAAGGGTAAAGCGACAGAAGTTGTTAGAGATGCCCTTAGTTAAAGACCAGAAAGACCTATCAGTGGATGACGAGGAGAGGTTATTGCACTTCCTTTGAATAAAGGAACGCTTTGCCCCACGGGTTGATAATTTAAATTTTCTGTCACGTCAAAAGAAATCTCACTAGCTTCATTTATTAGTTTTTTAGAAGTTAAAACATCTATAAGATACAATCTAAGTTTTTCCATATAATGACTTACAGCAGCAAATCTTGAAACTATAAAATGAAAATATATATATGTAAAATTCTCCGCTCGTGACGGCACATAAAAAATATTACTCCGTGCTCACGTATCACTTAAGCTTTCAACGATGTGCGTTAAATTCGGCTTCCCTACGGCGGGAGCCTTTTCATTTTTTTTTTTTTTTTTCTTCACTTCCAATCAAACAAGTTTGACCTTACGCTACTTTGCTTTAGGTTTCTTCACTTTTTGACAAATGAATCGTCCTCTTTTTAGGGTACCGGAGGCACAACCTGAAAATCTTCTTCAGGTTGAGCCATACTTGGCTGAACGGGACTTGCCTCACATATAGTTTCCTCGTCAGTCACACACAGCTTGAGAATCTTCCTCAGGCTTTAACCTGGCTTGGCTGAACAGTACTAGCTTCAGGCAAAGGTTCCTCGTCAGGCTCAAATATTCCAGCTTGTTCAAGCGGGCAAGCTATGCTTACTAGTTCTCCTATGCTGAAGTAATACTGTACATATAATAATCAGTGAGGAGTTTTCATCAAGAGAGAAAGACTTGTGTGAGAGTAGTTAGGGAAGAGGGTGAGTGGTTCCAGGTGACCGTACGTCTAGGGCAGGGATGTGTGACGTAACCATGGCTGTTTAATTTGTTTATGGATGGAGTGGTGAAGGAGGTAAATGCAAGGGTCTTGGGGAGAAGGGAAGGTATGCAGTCTGCTGGGGCTGAGAGAGTCTCAGTGGCGAGTTGGAACTTTTTTTGCTGATTAGAAACTGCGCTTTGGGAGAGTAAGCGACGGTTCCGAGACCACTGAGGACATGTCAAATGGGTAGGTTTGAAGTTTATATTTTAGAGTCCCGATAGTGTTGTACGGATACAAGGCACGAAATACAAAAGAAAAAAAGAAAAAAAAAAAAAAATATATATATATATATATATATATATATATATATATATATATATATTTTTTTTTAGCGAGGAAGCGTTAAGAATAGAGGACTGAGCCTTAGAGGGAAAATCCTCACTTGGCCCCTTTCTCTGTTCCTTCTTTTGAAAAAGTAAAAACTTGATTGCCGTTTCCTCCGTTAGCGAGGTAGCGCCAGGAAAGAGACGAAAGATAAATCCATTCACGTACACACACACACACACACACACACACACGTACATATACCTATATATACATACATACATATACATATACATAAATATACATATATACACATTTCGTATTCATATATTTTTTATGTTAGCTGAGACGATACGGGCAGCTGAGGCCCTAATCAAGGCCATTTCATTAACACTATATATACTCGTACACACGGCTTACACCCTTGATAAAAACTTCTCACTGCTTCTAGCATCTTACCTCCCACACCACATATCATTAAGACCTTCCACAAAGCATCTCTGTCAACCATATCATATGTCTTTTCCGGATCCGTAAATGCCAAATATAAATCCATCTGTTTTCCTAAATATTTCTCACACACATTATTCAAAGCAAACACATGATCCACACATCATTTACCACTTCTGGAACTACACTGTTGCTCCCCATTCTGATGCTCTGTACATGCCGTCACACTCTCAATCAATACCCTCCCCTACAATTTACCAGGTACACTCAGCAAACTTATGCCTCTGTAGTTTGAACACTCACCTTTATCCCCTTTTCCTTTATACAATGGCACTATACATGCATTCTGCCAATCCTCAGGCACTTCACCATGATCCATACGTACAATGAATATCCCTTCCAACCAATCAACTGCAATACCGTCCACTCCCGTCGCCTTGCCGCATTTAATTTTCCACAAGGCTTTCACCACCTCTTCTTTCTTCACCAAACCACTCTCCATGACTCTCTCACTTCCCATACCACCCTGACCAAAACACCCTACATCTGCCACTCTAACATCAAACACATTTAACAATCCTTCAAAATACTACATTTCCTCACTCCATTACTACCTGTTATCACTTCCATTTTTGCCCCCTTCAACGGTGTATTCATTGTTCTTTTGTCTATCGCAAATTATTTAGTTCTTTCCAAACAATCCTGTTTTTCTTCCAAAAGTTTAATCATATCAGCTTTATCAGTTTTATTGAGTAGATAAAATTGTGCATAAAAGCTTTACAGTAGAAGAGGAAAATAATTGTATGCTACCATTTTTAGATTGCTTGATCCATAGGGACAGAAACATGTTTAAGTTTAGCATATACAGAAAACCCACCGATGTTTGTTCAAACATTCATTATTACTCAGCTCAACATGAGAGTTAAATTATCGTAATTCCAGTCGATGTTCCTTAGGGCATTACGTATATGCAGTCCGGAATTTACTGATGATGAGTTTGAGAAGATATATTCTACTGGATACAGGTTAAAGTACCCTGGATCTTTCATTGATAAATCCCTCAAGTTGGCAAAGAAATCATTTTATAGCGTTAAACCCAAACCTCCCTTTCATACCAAGAATCTTTTAGTTCTCCCTTTTAGTGATAATTTCATATTACTTACCAGGCTGCTTACATCCTTTAACGCAAATGTAGCCTTCAGTAATAAAAATACTATAACGAATATCTTAATCAAAAACTAACCAGAAATTTCTGCCGGATGAGTTTACACAATACCTTGTAAACATCGTAATATGTTTTATGTGGGGCAGACTGGTAAAGATCTTTATGTTAGACTTAAGCAACATAAATATAGTATAAGAACAAGACAAGAATCAAGTGCTTTGTTTAATCATGTTAAAAATTATGACCATTGTATTGACTGGAGTAATGCCAATTCAGTTATTAACTGTAACTCCTTTACCACGAGAAATACCATTAAATCTTCAATTTTTAGATACACAAAGAACTGTAACATTAATGTTAGTGAAGGTCTATACAAATTGGATAGCTTTATTGTAGACAAAATTTGTAAGTAGTTTCCTTTGTTGTTCACATTATAAAATTTCATGACAGGCATGTTGCCAGACCCGAACAACCCCAACCCGAACACCACCATCTTGTAACGCTTGTTTACAGATAGCGTCTTAGCTACGTCTCTTCCTTGTGTATCAAGTGACTGTTCTACGTCTCCTCTCTCATTCTTGTATCTCCCCTAACGATGTGATCATTACATGAAAGTGCCCTTTGGAACTTATCGTGTTTCATTTTCTTTTTCTTTTTTTTTGCATAAACTAGATCTGGCGCACCATTGTGACCTCTTGTAGTATGTGTATATAAGTATGTATATGTATGTATATATGTATTGTTGATATGTATATGTTTTTGTTTGTATATGTACATGTATAAGCGGGTAT
>JAYMFT010114151.1:0-13429 GCA_038088735.1 Panulirus argus
TATATATATATATATATATATATATATATATATATATATATATATATATATATATATATATATATATATATAGCAGCATAGCAAATTAACCTAAGGGAATTGGATATCCCTACTCTTTGCCATCCTGTGCAACTGGGGTTTGGGAATTCAATATCTATTAATATGATTCCACAGAAAATGTATGCATGTATACATTTCGTCCACCTCGTGTAATTGAGAAAGGATTTCATGTTGATAGGTAACAGATGCAGATAAGCAATACAAATTAATTCATAGGCATTCTGCATTATTCAACTGACACAATGCAAGAAATACAATCAATGTCAATGAAGAAATTCTCATCACTTGACATTATTCTCGTGTCTTTACCCACCGTATTATTTATTTTGTTGTATATTATTCAGCGTATCCTCATTGCTCATGTATCCTTTTTATTGTATCATCATAAGAGTATTATCTCATCATATATAGAGTAATATATTTACTTGAATTTCATCCTGCTCTATTCCTATTTTCTGTATAATCTTTCCTCTTGAACACAACATAGTGTACTGTTTAGTTTAAGGTGTACCAATTATCCTGAGTGTAGATCTTTTGCAGAGCTCTAGGTTATTTCAGTGATAAAATGTGAAAAAAAAAAGTTGTAAAGCAATGTTTCATTATAAACTGCACTGAACTCAATAATACCTGATTTCATATTTTTTTCATGTTAGCTGAGATGGCACAGGCAACTGAATGCCCTTATCAAGGCATTATCCCTCCCCTTTTAGTTGCCTTTTACGACACGCAGGGAATACATGGGAAGTATTCTTTCTCCCCTATCCCCTATATATATAAAAGAAAAAATAACCACTCGCCCATTCTGTTATTTTTTCTAATTTCAACAAGTACAGAGGTGTAAGGTTAAACTAATGGCCATTAAACTAACTGTATACAGAAATCATGGTAGGTTTAACTACTGCACTGTGTTGATCAGTTTCACAATACCATCATAGCCCAAAATCAACACCTAGCACAACTTACCAGGTTGCCCCCTGTGTTGTCTATCTTGTACTCTAATAGGTTAAAGTTAGGAAGGAATGGCTCACTGCCAGACTATCTCCTTAACATGAAACCAGGACGATGACTCTCTGAGGGTGATGGCCAAATCTTGCAAGACGATGAGCACTTACAACGTAAACTGCAGCTTCAGTAACATGTTGTGACTATGTTAGCCAAAGGAGAATTTAATCAAATTGTAAATCTGCAGCATAACAATTAGATTCTTGAAAATCCTAAACTAACTCTTCTTCAGCATATAATTCTACTAAAGAATGCATCTAAGATTAACATACTGAACCATACAAAACAAATGAACCCACTTTAGCTTGAGACTGCCTTCTAACAAAAATACCTGTGCTTGGTTTCATTCTTTTGGGGTGGTCTAAACATTATTAAGTTAACTACTATGACAGCTTAAGAATGCAGGCTGTTTAAGGAGGGGTTGGTCATTCTCTTTCGATGGTGTGACTCATATTGTTGTCTATAAAACCATGTCTGAGTAGTTACCGAAGCACAGGTCTCCACATTTGTTGTTATGTACTAAAAAAATCACTTCTAAGGTAGTTACAGCTGTAGCTAATACTGCAGACTTGAAATTTAAACTGTATTTCAGCTTCAGAAATCCCCTTAGGCTTAATGTTACATCCTTGACATGTTCATATGTAATAAGCCCTGTAAACTGATGATATTGAGATATTTCATTCATATAACCAACAAAATATCACCCAATTTATGATGTACCTAAAAATGCTTTAAGATATAAATATTTGTAAACAACAAATATCAAAACATTACTGATAAAACAGCCATGCATCTATCCAACTGTCAGTAGGTCAAACCCTCAAAGTAAGCTCTAAAAAATCTGCAATAAATATTTTCAACTTTTTATCTCTATGGTCTGAATTAAATATTCTAGCATTAATACTTTAAGAGACATGTTATTGATATTAAAGAAAATGTTCTAAAACACTTCTTCCTTGGGAAGATAGCAATATCCTTTAAATGAAAAGAAACATATTTGGATGGAGCTAACAAGTGTGAAGTGGCCACCTCAATGCACTCTTAAATGAGGCATTCAACTCCAGAGTCTGTTTTAGATTGCAGATGCAATCAGATCTATAATGGATCTTAAAACAAAAGTTCTTAATATAATTTTCCATTTCATCAATTTCTTTTAAATCTTTCATGCTGTTTAAATTTCTGTCATGGTATAAAAATTCAACTAATCTGTTTCAGTGTCACAAATAATATAAAGACTGCAAACTACTGAGGAGAAAAGTGGGGCAATAAGGCACAATATTTCCACCATATTATGGTGAAGTATTCAATACTGCACTATCAATTTTTAGTTTAGGTTTATACTTTCGACTAAAGTTTCCACATATCAGCAGGAATCAATGTCCAGACTGTGAGATTCTTTGTCATCTACCTTTCTACGTTTACCCTCATACCTTTTCTTATTAACAAAGCTTTCAATCCTTTGTAGAGGTTCAACCAATTTTGGGTCAGACTCATGAACCTGTAAAAGAAACAAACGATTTATCAGTTTCTCAAGTATTCAACAATTTGGAAAAATTTCAGCCCATTACCTTCTTTTTCCACAGTAATCCAACTTACTCTATCCCATACATGCCTCTTGACCTCTTGAATGTTTAGGCCCTAAAACCCTAAATCCACTTTACTGCATCTTCCCATCATTCAGTAAACTATAGCATGACATACCTGTAAAAATTTTCTGACATCATTGATTTTTGCAAGGGTTTCCTTTGTTGATGGGATGGATATTTGCCTCTTAAACGGATAGTGTTTCTCATTCTGCTCTTTCACTTTCTGTTCCTCTCCGATGTTTGTACAACTGTATGATTTTTGTGGATTACCAAGTTCTTCATCCAACTGCACTTGGTGTAATTCATTTGTTGGCAAGGGGGAATTTCTTCCACTAATAAATGAAGATTTTGTTCCAGTTATTTGTGTAGAAGATACACTTTCATTTCTGTATGGAGGAGGTGTTTTTCCTTTTGCACCAGAATACACATATGGATTGTCAACTATGTCAAAAGAATTCTTTATACCACTTGTCGGCTCAGTCTGAGAAACTTGATCGAACATTTCATTCCTAAAAAAAAAAAAAAAAAAAAAAAAAATTAATGACAATATATTCTGAAATGAAAATGCTTTTTTCACATATTCTCATAATCATTATTCTATTTCATGATGCAGCTCGATTGTTCTCATTTCTCTCCAATCCATACCTAAGAACACCAAGGTTTTACATCTGTTAATAATAAATGTACCTACTACTTTATGCAAGCTTATTGTAAACTCCTTCCTTTTCATAAAGCATACTTCATTACCTGGTAAATGGTATTTCTACTTGTAATTACCCCAGGACCTCTTTCCGAAGGCTCCTGCAGCCAAAGGCTAAACTTCCAGTAGCAGGAAAATGTGGACTCTTTTGAGTGAGAAGTTTTTTGAAAAAACTATACTCCGTTATAAGGCCTTGCTGAAAGTGACTTTTCACTCATGAAGTAACTTCATGCAGGAAAAATTCAGTAACACCAGTCATACAATTCTTCTTCCAACAGCCACTAGTTTCTCTAAGAACAGATTTTTCTTTCCAAACAAATTTTCTCATTCATAAACTTTCTTACGTTATCCTTTCATGATATTCCTTTCTTTCTGCAACCTCTCCTTGATGATCCATGTACCTCTAACAGTCTATACTCTGTATACAGGGATGGATACGTTATAATAATTAACAGAAAAGATGGATAATCTTCCAGGCATAGGTGGAATTAGGAGGTCAGATAAATTGCAGCATGAAGACGTGAGAAGGTTATGTGGTTTGAAGACGTCATTAGAGAGGTACATGGATGAGTCTTCAATGATGGTATGGTCATGCAGAACATATGGCAGATGGTAAGTTGGTCAAGATGTAAGGCATACATGAGTATATGGAGAAGTGATAGAATGTGCAAGAGATAGATAAATTTGATGACAAAAGTGATTAGATGCAGGAACATTTCAGATCCAGTTGTTAGAGAGTAACCGGAGATAAGATGCAATGGAAGCATTTTGTGTATGTAGGTGTTATGAAGACACTGGTTTCAACTTATTAATCTACTTTGTGTGTAAAGAAAAAAAGGGAAAGGCACTTTTATAAGTAAACAAGTCTGTTTCTCAGTAACAGATTAAGTACAAGTTTAGGTTGTGTGTGAATAATGTCATAGAGGCTCTATGTACCTGAAATGTCTAATCAGACTGGGAATGGAGTAATGATAGCAAACATATAGATTACTACATGCTGTGCTTGCAGAGAGGTACACATCAAAAAATTGCAATTTTCTTTCATACAATAAGCCAGGTCTGTGAGTGTCACACAGCTGGGATATATTTGTAAGATACAAGACCAATAAGACTAGAAACACCAAAACTCACCAAAGAATGCAGTACGTCTGTCTGCACTATCACTCAAAATCTTGTTCAATATGGAAGAAATCATCTACCTCATCTTCATCAAACCCTCAGTAACCCTAAATTCACTTTACTCTTGACAAATGCAACTTCACTTAACCCTAACCAAGTACATTTAAACTAAATCCTTGATAAACCTTACTCTTAATAAAGTTTCATCTTTGACAAAAGTATCTTCACTTCACCCTCAAGAAATGCACTTTCATATCATCCATGATAAACACATCTTTACTACACCAACCTCCACTACACCAGACACCATTAGCTTCTAACCTCATCCTTACAGGTCTGGTTCAACTCATATCCCCAACCCCCTAAATACCACTGGCCTTTGATGCGACCCTTATGGGCATATGAGAAGCATGCTAAGTATATCAAAAGTGTACCAATTATTTCTGCATGTACATTACAATACTTTTGATTATATAATGATTTTCATGGAAATATTATGCAAGACTGATCCACACAAAACTGCATTACCTACCTTGAGACAATACTTTTAGCACCCTCAGATAATTCTAGAGTCATTTCTGGGGATCCCTGTTCACTAAAGCCACGATCCAAAGATTTATGAGGCCAATGAACATTACTACGTAGGAGGAAACTTCGGTTACCACTTGGGCGGTGTACATGTGGATGAATGACCACACTTTCAAAGTCACTCTGACCCTTCTCTGAGGTATTACTGGCTCCACTTAAGTTTCTGTGCCGAGTCTGATGGTATTTTTCATACTGAGGAGGTTCAGGTATACTTCCACAAGACAATCTCCTTGGCTTTAAATGTTGGTGATATCCTGAAGAGAGCAGAAGGGGTGATGCAGCTCCTTCCACATAACTTGATTCTGACAGAACACGAGATAAGGCATCCATATTCAGACTTCCCCTGGAAAGTTACAATATTACTGATGTTAATACAGATTTTGTTACCATGATATATGTACAAAATCCTATCGACACAACTTAAAGACTTATATTCTAGTTCTTAACATAATACATTTTGAAGATCATGCAATGTTATTAAAGGTACCAAAGAAACAGCAAAGATCTAAGGAAAAGTAAGCCACTACCTTATAAGCACCGTTAGAAACAAACTTATTTCAGTCTAAAGATGTGTCTTACCAGAAGCAAACTTGGTGGTAGTAGCAACAGTTCTTGTAAGTGTTAGGTACAGAGAAAATCTTCAGTTCCAGCAGTGGGCATTGCCAGCTACGTTTTCTTGCCATTCCAGATCATACTAGCCAGTCAAAAACAATGCATGAAAATGGATTCACATGCAGGTAACAAAGAAAGTGAGAGAGATGGCCCAGTTCTGATGTATAGGTGTGAAACCCATGTTTAAAAGAGCAGTTGAGGTTGGTAATTTGCAGAGTATAGTTGCAATCACAAGGAAAAAGTGAGAATTGACAATTTGAGAAAGAATATGGTTTGAAGAAGTCACTGGATGAAAATCATTTAGGACGGGATGGCCATGCAGAATGTGTGGGAGTAAAAAGGCAGGTAAAAAGGAAACATAACAGCATAGTGTTAATGTAGTAAAAAGAGGGGTAAACTATGGAAGATATGAATACATATGTCAAAGGCATTAAGGCCTGTCCAGAGGAGCGAGCGTGTCCACCGGGCAGTGCAGTTGGCGGGCAAATTCTGCCAGACCTGCCCGTGAATGTTGTCCAAACGGCTGAAGCTTGAGCCACCGTGCACCGCCTGGTGAATTTGTTCATTGGGCGCTCAGGCAATTTGATGGTTTGCCCGTTAAATGTGCCTGTTAATGGGCATGCCCGCCGATCAGGTCCGCTCGTCTGGACAGGCCATTAAAAGAGGTAAACCATGGATTAGATAAATTAAGTAACAGAATTGGTAGGGGCTAAAGATATTTCACATGAAGATGCCTGAGGAATGACTGAGGACTGGGTGCAATGGTAGCATTTTGTGCACATGAATGGAGACTTCAGTCTCTTAACAAATTAACTTAGAGTGAAGTATGGTTGCAGGAAACACAGGTATAAATGAGTGTCCATGTTTCATTTTAACATGATGGACTGGGGTTGAGGATGTATATGTGAGTGATTTCAGAGGTTGCCTTTACTTGATTCACTTCAAGAAATTGGGAATGGAAGTAATGATAGATAATCATATCAATATGCTTTCAAACAAGTAAGATTGTAAATTGTTCAGTGGTTTTTAAAATGCTTTCAGCATAATGGTATGTTGCTTGACTGCTTGTTGTTCTACAAACAGTGAGGATTCACAAAGTTATAAACTAGGGGAGAAGTACATCACTTTTAAGTGTTGCAGTTATGGTCTCAAGGATTTTTCTCTTAAATGAATTAATGATTAGCTATAAATGAAATTGGTTCTTTTCTTTTGATTACAGTAATGGCTACATTTATATAGCAACACAATACTAGAGTCTCTATACACGCTACTTCAAATACTACAATTCTTTTTATTTTTTCTACGTTGGAGGCTCCAGTCACAGACAAAAGTCCACAATGAGGTCAGGCCTTCATTACAATATAAAGAAGTTAAAGATATGGAAAAACACAAAACAAGGAAAAATATTTATGAATTCTAGAGGGAGTGAAAAACCTTTTAAAAAGTGTATTCCTATCATTTTATTCCATATTCTCTAGTCTCCCACATCTGCTTGCTTCCTTGTGTCTAATTGCAAAAGCAGTTCTTTCTTTACATGAATTTTTCCTTATTATGGTAAAATAACCTGGACTTTGTGGACCTCTATGATGTAGCAGTTAGCATTGTTGAGTGATGAATTCATGGGCTACCAGGGGTCAAGTACACAGGTTCAAGTCCTGGTTGCAGTAACTGGTCCACAGTCAACCCAACTGTTCATCTTCCCCTAGGGTTGGTCAAAAAATTGGATAAATGGCTAACACTAAGGTATTCATATAGCATAAATGAACTGGCCATGATTAGGACACTCTCTTTCATAACACAACACTGCATTACAACTTGCCAAACAATATAAAAACTCTTCACCTTCTTTTCCAGATTGCCACCTTCTACTCCTTCACCATAATTCCACTGTTCTTTCTTTTCCTTCTTCTATTTACTACCTTCCCTCCTAAGTGTATATTTTTTTGGATGATCCTCATCCTGATTTCCTCAACAGTGCCAAAATTACTTCACAGAGCAAGTAGAATTTCTAAAAAAAATTTAAATATTTCTACTAAGCCTGTACACATGAAAGTGTCTAGATTCTTGGAAAGTGAGATGTTCTGGAAAGATGCTGTTAAGTGCAACCCTGCCATCTGTATCCAGTACATACATATCGTAAAATGGTTTAAAGTTAAGAGCAATGATGATCAAGTACAGTTTTTGGAGTGTGCCAGTGCTATAAGGTATGGTTTTCCTTCCAGGATAGAAAGGAGTATGCTTGGCAGTCTAGTGTGGATGAAAAAAAGAATGTTCAGCAGAAAGCAGTGCAAATGTCTATCAGACAAGACTAATTTGTGAATTTCTAATTTCTATGGTTTCTTAGAGCTGTAACACAGACTACTGATACAGCATGCTCTTTAACACAATACCAGTAGATTTAGGTTCTCTAGGCCCTCGTCTGATCATTTCTGTATAGAGCATTGTTCAGTGTTATAACCATTCATCCTCACCATTTTTCCTCTCCACACCTCCTATATTGTTGGCAGAACCTTCTCACTCAACAATAACATTTTCTTAAAAGTAGATCACCAAAGCAGCCTGCAAAGTCTATCCTGTCAAGAAAATGGATGCATTATTGGAGAGGTACGGGGATTAGTCATTATGCATCTGGCAAACATCCTTGGCATTTCTACTGACATGAACACCTTTTTATAGTATAGGTAAATCTCTCACACGAATGTAGCTGGATGAAGCACAGTCTGCAGTGGATTCAGGTTCCTGATGAAAAGATCTTTTCTAGGCATATGCCAGAACAAAAGGATGGAGAAAAGAAGGCTTTGGGGCTTCTGGTCTTGAATACTCAGGAAGGTGGTGTTTATTGGAGAGAAAGACTCAGAGCAGTAATAAGCAGCAAAAGAAAGCAGATCAAGGGATGACCCTGCGAATATTAAACAGCTAAAGTAGACCATAAAGAAATTTGTATGGCTTGGCTGTGAATGGTACTCTAGTTTTGGTTTGTCATACATGACAGCTAAAAACTGGATGTGTGTGTAAGTGAGACTGTTTGTTCATCTGCTTCAAATGTTGCCTCATAAAGGTGGGAAGAAAAATGGGGCAATACTAGTGCTTTGATCACCGAAGAGGAAATGTCAGTCACCAACTCTGCAAGTGGTCATACATCTGCCTCTCTGAGGATAAAGCATTCTAGGAGGTGAGAAAAATATCAAGTAATGAGTGCCACAGTCCAGCTGTGGTGGTGGTGGGGGGGGGGGGAATCCTTGGTTTGCTTATTGTCATAAATATTTGCAATGTAATGACTTGTTGGATGCTCTGTGGCCTATCAAGATGATGAAGCATACAAAAAGCCAATTCTTAACAGTAGGATAGGACAGGAAGTAAATATAATAAGCAAAACAGTTACAGTAAAAATGAATATGGGTACTATACATAACATTAATAAAATTCTTAGCATACTAAAAGAATTCTATTTAAATTATCATTTACATGTTCTCATATAAGACAAATATATATAAAATACAAAAACTAACCAAAAGAAATGATCACCAGCACCATATCACCATATTAACAAAGATAAATATTCTTTGCATGCAAATTAGGTACAACAAAATCTAAGCAGTCTGAAAAATCAGCAACTGGGTAAAGATACTCTATACAAAGAAAATGAGATAGCAAACCACCCCAGGAAAAATACTTAATTATTTTCATGCAAGGCAGGAGATATAGAAAGCAGATGGAGACATTTATGGTTAATCCACTCTAACACACTTTAGTATACATGTTAACAAATCAAACATCAAAATTTCAATACCTAAGCTATAATGATAGTCATCTTTAAATATTCAAGAAATTAATAAAATATTTCCCCTTCCAGAAAAACTTAACTCTAGTGTCATATATGTTACAAAACAGTACTAAACGGGTGCATCAATTAAAACCAGTTATGTAAAAGTTATCACTTGTACTTGTAAGTCAGCACTTGTTGTATATCGTTACACATATATATATATTATCCCTGTGGATAGGGGAGAAAGAATACTTTCCACGTATTCCCCGCGTGTCATAAAAGGCGACTAAAAGGGGAGGGAACGGGGGGCTGGAAATCCTCCCCTCCAGTTTCTGCTTTTCCAAAAAAGGAACAGAGAAGGGACCAAGTGAAGAGTTTCCCTCAAAGGCTCAGTCCTCTGTTCTTAACGCTACCTCGCTAATGCGGGAAAAGGTGAATGTGTATGAAAGAATGAAATGATATATATCATACTTCTTTCATATTTTGTTCGCTGTTTCTTGCAAATGTAAGGTAGCACCAAGAACAGACAAAAAAAAAAAAAAGTAATTTGCTCACTTCCATTCTTTATCTGTCTCATAGAATGCACTGAAACCACAGCCCCCTCTCCATAACCAGGCCCTACAGACCTCTCTGAGTCAGAAGTGATGAAAAACATTTTAGATGTACTTTTTGAAATAAGCACCTTGGAACTGGATATGACTTTACCCAGTATATGTGATGCTTTAAGAATTTATGCTTTAGGGAACATTCTTTCTTAACTTTGAAATGCTTGAAAAATTTGCTGTGCTCAGTGCTATTTCAGGAAAAACTTGGAGGGTTGATGGTCCTTAGCATGGAGTGGAACATAAAGAGAAAAGTCTATTTTGAAGACATTATAATGGACTTTTCTGCAAGGTTCATGATAGAAACATTTTTAAGATTAAGCAGTTGGATTAGAGAAGCTTTTTCACTCATGCTGTTGAAAACTGATTATTTTTCATTGAAATAGAGAAGATGATTTAGTTAAAGTTTGTTCGTTTTGTACTTGATGTTTACTATTACTAAATAAGTGTTAAAATTTTTAGGATGATTTCCCTTATCATTTTTGGATAGTAAGACATATAGAAACATACATGACTATTACTGGGTTTAAATTCAGCACACTATTCATTTTATGACCACCTCCTATAAAACTTTTATATACACTGATGTATTATAATGCTATTCTTTTAAATTTTGGGAAATTATGAGCTTTACAACTTATCTGGTTCCTAGAGCCTTTTCTAGCTTAACTTACCCCTACATGTTATAGCCTCTGAATATTACTACCCCCAGTCAACAGATTTGATAATAAAGAGACCAAGAATGACCATCAGGTCTCAATGATGATTCTATAGTGACAGTGTCTGTATCTGCTGTTCCACAATTGCATCAGTATTTTTGCTGTTTACTGAAGTTATTCTAGTACTAGAATGTTAATTACCAACTTGTTAAGCATGACCTATGTAGTGAGATGTGCCATTAGTATGGTGATGGGTTCCTGTTGTACTAAAGTCAATAATAAGGATTCTGCTGTTCATACGTCACAATAAAACTTCAGCTGCCAGTCATATACCAGGCTTAAAAAAAATATTTTTTTGTGTGTGTATGTATGTAATGACTCACTAGTTTGATATCAATTGGTATTATGTAAAATGTTTGGAAGTGAACAATGTATTCCAGATGCTGAGAACTGATTGGACTGTGCAGCGTTATTTAGGTGCAATGAACAGTGAAGTTCCCATCCAAAAGTTGGTTAATGGATAAGCTGAACAGTCTCACCAGCCAATCTGATTATGGAATATTCCAGTCAGTGACATAGATAAAATGCTAATCTATGAGGAGGTAGATGTTTTACAGACTCATTGCTGATAATAAGTGAGCTGACATACAGTAAAACCTCTGTTACTTGAAATGCTTATGAATACATGATTTAGGTAAAAAATTATGGTTTATTGAGGTTTTCATAATCTATCAAATAATTCAGAAATTATAATATTTTAGAATATTTTACCTATTTGTAAGTATTTCACATAGAGGAAATATTAATATATGTAAGCAAATGATGTTGAAGTGCTGCATTGGACACACTCTTAGCCAGCCTTTTGCATGACTTCATCTTCTTTTTGAGGCTTAAAATGTTTTTCTTGAGCTCTATACCAGACATAGACAGGTTTGGTTTAAGTGTCAGGCAATTGCTAATGACACTTGGAAGGGCTCGTTGTTTACAATAATAATCCAGGGTGCACAGAATACACAAATGTGCTACACCTCATCGGAAAGCACATGGGAGATGTTAAATAGTCACCAGTGCTACAAAACACTGGATGGCGAGTACACTAGTTGCTGTAGCACTGTGTGCACACAATTTAAGATTTTTTATGTATCTTTTTATAATTTTCTATTTGTTTTTGAATAATAGAGGTTTGCTGATGGAAATTGAAAGCATACATTGTGTTGAACATTTTGTTGTTTCATATTTCAGATAACAAAGGTATACTGTTCTATGTTCTATGATATGACTCATTCACTGCAGCATTGGCATAGCTGGGATGACAAGGGAGCTATGTCTCACCAGTAGCAACCATTTTCCATTGGTTAATGTCACTGTGAATTATTACACTGGTCAACAAAGATTTTGTCCCATAGAAGTAAAATATCAGTTTGTTATATATTTTGGATGCTGAATCCAAATATATTTTCAGAATTTCTCTATCCCCCGTAGTTTTTTTTTTTTTTTTTTTTGTTCCAGCATACTCACATATCATTACATATAGTATATGTGTACCAGTGCTCTACCGAACATTTGAAACAAAACGTTTAATAAATACAGCTGTTTTCATTGTTTGTGAAATGCAATAGCTTCTTTTTGAAAGTACAAGCCTAGATAAATGAGTCAGAAACACAACTGGAAATGTTGGGACATTCAGACAGTGCCCACTTCTGAGTAGCAGTTCTCTGTCAGTTGCAGGCTAGAACTCATGGTGTAAACAGTGTCTTTTCCTCTCTGTAGACAGATTGTGCTTTTGTATATTCAAGTGTTGTGCTGATACCCAGTCCACCTTATAATGCTGAGATATATTTAAATAGTCCGGATTTTTTTGTTACATCTGCGTAGAATTGACATTCATATCACAAAAATGTTCTTTCACACCCCTCCTTAGGAAATGCTTTGAGCATTACTTTGGTTGTAAAGTGGGTGACCAGGATAAAAGTTAGGCCCCCAATATTTGTTGTGTAACATGTGTGAGGTTTCTCACAGCATGGGCAAAAGATTCACATCATGTGCTTTTTGCCATTCCTATTGTTTGGAGAGAGCCCAAGGATCATGCTTTGGATTGCTACTTCATCCTGACAAATTTAAATGGTTATTTTTTTATTTTTTCTATTATACTTAATCACTGTTTCCTGTGTTAGTGAGGAAGCGACTGGAAACAGACATAGAAAGATACATTCACTCACATACACACATATATACATACAGGACATATATGCATAGTGCATACATATACATACCAACATATACATATATACGTACATATACATAAACATGCATATACACATATACACATTTACATATTCATACTTCTTTCCTCCATCTTTGCCTCCATCCTTTCCTGACGCCACCCCACCTCACAGGAAATAGCTTTCCACCCCTTGCGTCAGCGAGGTTGTGTCAGGAAACAGACAAAAAGGCCACATTCACTCACACTCAGTCTCTAGCTGTCATGTGTATTGCACTGAAACCAAAGCTCCCTAGCCACATCCATGCCCCACAGACCTTTCCATGGTTTACCCTAGGCATTTCACATGCCCTGGTTCAGTCCATTGATAGCACATTGACACTGGTATACCACATTGTTCCATTTCACTCTATTCCGTGCACGCCTTTCACGTGAAACTCCTGCATGTTCAGGCCCCAACTGCTCAAAATCCCTTTCACTCCATCCTTCCACCTCCAATTTGGTCTCCTGCTTC